>CAUYRH010130064.1:0-25000 GCA_963574655.1 Perodicticus potto | reverse complement strand
GATCAGATCCCAGCAGGATCAATCTGTTGTTGCTGGATCTTCGTAGGGAGTGACCCTGTGTAGCTCCTCTGGGACTGCCCCACCCAGGGAGTTCTGGCTGCGGGAGCAGCTCTGGAGTGTGGCACACCCAGATCAAGCAGGAAGGCGTGGGATGGGGCACCCAGTGGCCTTTGCAAAGGGAGCCCGTGCCTCCAGCAGTCTCTGGCTGGGAGGAGGGCTCCAGAGGGAGGGCAGTGGGCATGGGGCACAGATCGGAGCCAGGCAGGGTCCCAGGCGGCAGGCCGAGGCCAGGTGGGGCACAGATCAGCACCGGGATGGAGTCCCAGCAGACTTCCTCGCCGCTGCTTGCTAGGCCCAGTGGGGTGCCAAGCGGGGCACAGGAGTCCCAGTGGAGTTCCTGGCGGCTTCTGGCATGGACCAAGGCCCAGCAGGGGTCCCAGCGGGCAGCGGGCCGAGGCCTGGTGTGGCACAAATCTGAGCCGCACAGGGGTCCCGGTGGCATCCCTGGCCTGAGGGCTGGCAGAGGCTTAGTTGGGCCTCGGAGTCTCTTACCTGGTGGGCCGCCTGGTCTGGCAGATCGGGAGGGTGGCCCTACTCAAGTCCTCCTCCCTCAGTTTCAGCAGAGGTCAGGTTTCTGGTGCATCAGGTAAGAGGGGAATGGAGTCCTGGAAGTTCAGAATGGCTGAAATCTTCAGTTCACTTCTTCTGCATGAAGCTTGGTCTCTGGAAGCGCAACTTGCCTCTGAGGTGACCTGCAGTTATCACCTCTCTCTCTCTCTCCCTCCCTCCCTCTCTTTCTCTCTCTCTCTCTCTCCCTCCCTCTCTCTCTCTCTTTTCTCTGTCTCTCTCTCTCACCTGGGCTCCCAGTCTTCAGCTCAATTGGGCAGTTTCTGGAGCTTATCTTTCCTTTTGGACAGGAGCCTCTGTCGGAAGCTGCTTCCAGTTGGCCATCTTGCCCCTCCCCTCAACTTATAATTTTTTTAAAACTACCACTAGTATCTAAAACTCTCCTTATATGCTTTTACTATAGCAACAAAACACAAAAGAAAAGTGCATTAGGTCTTTCCAACAAAAGGAAAAGAATCTCTGAAACTTTATCTTCTTTACCTCAAAATGTTTTCTGCTGAAGACTTTACAAGTAGCAAAATAAATTAATGATTAGGCTTGGCAAGTGCACAAAATAGCAGTGAATTATTAAACAAACACTGCAATCCACCTTTTAGAATCAACATAGGTAGTTATTTACTAACCTTCTACTAAATCAAATAATCCTAATGTTGCTTATGATTGCTTTTTAGCTATGATTAAATAGACTAAAAGAATAATGGAGAATCCTACAAATTTAGCTCTGAAAACTAACACCACTTTTTCAATGCAATTTTTGTTCACAATTTTCCAGACAAAAAAATTTCCTTAAATAGTGTCCTTAGGAAGAATCCACTAACACACTAACTTGTGGGGTGTTTTGTTTTGCTGCTATTTTAAACTATCAATAATTTTAATTCTCCAGATCAATCTCTTTCTTTCCTTCTTTTTCCTTCTTTTTTTCCTTCTTCCCTTCCTTCCTTTCTTCCCCTCTCTCTTTCTATAGTAAGAACATTCTAATACACTTTTCCTATTTGGAACTAAAATGAGCTTCTGTTTGCCATGGAACAAACAGCCAGCATTTTCAAACTTCCAGATAAGTTGTATGGTCAAGGACATGATTCTAGTCCTTCAGCTTTCACAAATCACCATTAGCAAACCCTAAGCTCAATTTTCTCTCTTTCCAAAAGGCTCTATTTGTAGTGATTAGGATAGTTGGTTTTAAATTATTTTATTTTGACTCTGGACTAATATGTCTACCTGAACATTAATAACTAGTACCATAGAGGATTTATAGGAGATCCAGATTTCTTCTTCTTAACCTAGCAATAAAAAGTAAATCATTAACTTTTTGCCTTAGCATACCTGGATTCAGAAGAAAAGGATTTGTCAGATTACCATTATTTCTAACACCATTATTCCTTCCACATTTTTTGCTTGGTATTGCACTTTAAGAAAGTTTTCTTTTCTCTTCCATTTATTTATTTATATCAGTATGGACTCACGGATTCTTCTCTTATTCAATGGGTTATAATCCATTACTATTATTTATTTTGATGGTCATAATTATCCCCATGGGTACCTGTACTTTAACAAATATCAGTAATAATGACACAGCATTCCATTTGCAAAGGGCATGAAATACTTCATAGTGTTTCTCTTGATTCTCCTGTGAGCAAGACAAAGAGGTAATTTCCCCTGTAAACCATTTGGCAAAAGGCTTCTCTGTTGGTACCAACTATGGCTAGAACTCCAGCTTTTTTGACTATAGGTCCATTGTGTTCTTCACCATATTAAGCAGTCTTCCTTAAGGATTGAAGGGTAAAACCAGGCAACAACCACAGAGTGAGGAGGTCTTCTTGTCCTTGGCAAGATTTCTTTTGAGGATAGTAGCCTACAGCCTATGCAAAAGATGACCCTGGAGTCACACCATCAGTATGAGTTTATATTGATTTGAGCAAGGAGGATGCGGCAGAGGGACACAAGAATTATTTGAGGTTTTTTCCCCTCGTCTAAATTACCCAAGTCTTTAGAGAGACAAAAGTAGTTTGAGAATCTATAATGCCTTCCCTAAAATTTTCCTTATTTTTTAATCACAGTAATGTATATGAAGTGGCTTAAAAAATAAGATCACAGAAGGATTTATAATAAAAAGCCAAGTCCACAGCCCCAATTTACCCCTCCCTTCAGGACAACTAACTACTTCCCCTATTTAATTCTGGCAGCTCTTTCCATAGCTGTGGAATTGATTTATTGAATTATCAACTTAAAAGTATATTATCTGTCAACTCAATACTAAGATAGATCAAGGTTAAATATTACTCCCCTTCTTTTCTCTCTCTCTGAATTTCTGTAATTTATTACCACATGTTCTAGAAATTCTTTCAATAATATACTTAAACCTCCATTTTTTGTTTTGTTGTATCAGCGTTAGACAGACATGGGCATGTTATCTTCTCCTCTCAGCTGTGCCTTTTACCTTTACGTCAAAGTTGAGAACATTGACCTTCAGGTTGGTCGCCCTATTTATGAGTTTCCGTGCTTTGTCTGCAGGAAGGCGCTACAAGCTTAACCGGCGCTTATTTACAGTACTGTCTGTGGAGGACAGTGCACCCTGCCCTGCCGGCCATCAGGTACCAGGGCTGCAGCTTCCCCTCTCCAGGCGCTACATCATGTTCCCAGATGTTTAACTTGTGGTCTACGAATACCTTTTAAAAGTCATATCCAGAATAGCTTGCAAATTTTTCCCAGAAGTCGTCAGCTTCCTGAGCCCCGCCCCACCCCAGATTCTCAAATGGGTCTGACGCCCACCGTTTTAGGGGGAGTGAGTACAATTCCCAGTGGCTCGGAAAGCTCAGCTGTCAAAGGGAAAAGAGCTAAGACTTTTCTTAGATCTAGACTCCAGATCCGCCCTGAGTCTCCCAGCATCGCCGAGAGCAAATTTGTGAGTCAAGATGCGAGAAGAGCCAACCGGACAGCCAACCTCGAGCTTCCGGCACCCTTCGCGCCTCCCGCCGGCACCAGACACTCCCCCAGACAACTGCCCACTGCTCAGAGGAGGAGTCCTCGCCCCTCCAGCTCGCGCAGTGTCTGTGCACTGTCTGAAAGCCTGGACAGACACCCACCACACTGGCCACCGCCGCCTCCACACCCCGGAACCCCAAACGCACTCCTGAAAGATTTCCAGCCCGGCGAGGGGGCGGGGCCTTCGGCCTCACCCCTTCGATTTTTCCCCCGCCTTCTTTGTTTCTTTCGGAATCTCCATTGGCTGCTTGCCCACGAGCCGCGGGCCTTAGGAGAGACGCGATTGGACAAAGTGGCTGCCGCTCGGCTGGCGGCCCGCTCGCGATTGGTTGAGGTGCCGCCGGGGGTTTGAATCGCAGCCCCGGTCGGGGAGGGTGCTGCCAAAGTGCCACGTTGGGCCCGGCTACGGTGTCCGGAGCCGGCTCAGGGCGCTTACCTGGGCGCTGGCCGTTTGGGCCGTTGGGCTGCGCGAGGCCGGTCGGGAAGCAGTCGGGAGGCCGCGCTTGCCGCGGCGGCCGGCGGGTGCTGTGCTGAGGCGGCGCGGCGGAGCCTGGGCGGCGGCGCGTCCCGCCCGAGGGCGGCTCTGGCTGAGGGCGGAGGGGTCGGGGGAGAGCCTGGGGCAGCGGCTGAGGCGGGAAGGCGGCGGCGGGGGCCGCTGCCCCCGGAAGACCCGGCCGAGATGCTGGCGGAAAACCTAGTGGAAGAGTTTGAGATGAAAGAGGACGAGCCATGGTACGACCACCAGGACCTCCAGCAAGGTGAGGGCGAGGTCGCTCTCTGGGGCGGCGGGCGGCCGGGCGGAGGAGGCCCCTGGTGCGAAACTGAAAAAAAGTTGCTTTTGCTCTAGGCTTCTTCCCAGGCAGGTGCAGGGAAGGTGTCGGGCTCACCTGGCGGCGGGGCTGGCCTGCCAGCCCCTCCTGCCAGCCGGAACCCAGTGCGCGGGGCCCGCGGCCCTGCTAATGCGCAGCGCCGGGAATAATCACTAACGCGCGTTGAGTGCGAACTGCGCGCCAGGCACCGTTTTAAGCGCTTTCCGTGGATTAACTGATTTAATCCTCAGCTCCTTCCTCCGAGGCAAAGAGGGCGAGGGCTGTAAGTGGCAGGGCCGAGAAAGCCGCCGCTCAGCTTAGAAGGCAGCAGACACGCTGTTTCTCGGCGAGTCATAACAGCGCCTTTAATGGCCAGCGCCGAGGGTGAGCTGCTGCAGGTGGTAGTGGTTTTGCTATGTGGCAGGAGCCGTGCCTAGCGCCTTGCATACCTGCCCAGATTCGATCTGCACCGTAATTGTATATGAGAGAGTTGGCCAACTGGACAGTTCGAAGGTCTCAGAGACCCTTGACAAGAGTAACTTTTGTTATCCCATTTCCCAGACGAGGAAAGCAAAGGCTAAAATGGTAAAGCGGCTTGCCTAAAACTAGGTGGGGGAGCAAGTGTTTTTGAACCTACAGAGCGTGAGGAGGAGTAGTCACTGCTCAAAAGCCTATCTCTTCCTTACCAGTCCAGTTCACAGCTTTTTTTTTTTTTTTTCAAGTTGGGCGTTAGTTCACTAGATGCCAGATGAAATGATATGAGGGTGCTTGCACCTCTACCACTTTAGTTTGCACTTCAGCTTTCCTTTAAAAACAGGCCTGCTTTGGGTTTCTTGCTGATGGTGTTTCCAGAGAATAATGGTAGTAGTGCAGCCCTCGGTTTGGAGTGCAACTGGGCAACACTTTTATGACTTGGTAGGCTCTTCACACAGTTGCGCATTTAATCCAATAACTATAGAGGTAGAAGTGGATACTGTTGGGTGAGTGAGGTTCCACGTCAAACTCCAGAGCAGACCTTCTTGAAAACCACCATATTGAACACTGAATAATGCTCAGTAATTTTTACAGACGTCTTCAGTTTCTGCAATTTTGTGCAAGTCAATTCTTTTATCTCTAAACTTGTAGTGAAAATTAACATCTCTTTTTTAGTTGAATATTAAGTGATTGTGATTCTTGTTCATGATAAACATTGAGCTTGGGAAAAAAGAATGTAGAGTTGAATGACTCATATGTAGAAAAGGAAAATAAAACAAGCACTTGTTTGGGGGAGAAGGTGACCTCTTAAAGGTAGTTCACCATTAACGTTTGTATAGTGCAAGCTATTTAGTGGTTGCATTGAAGTATCTGTCACCATGTTCTGTATATCCAAAAGACAAATTGTAATTTTAAAAGACCTGTTTTTGGATTTCCCCATAAGGATTGATGGCCTAGTTTGATACTTTCTCCAGGATTTATGAGGCAACCGCTGTTGCAATTACAATATTTCCCTAAGATTTAAGCAATTTGTATAATCAAAGCTAAGTATTTTTCTTTCCTTTATTTAAGAGGTATAACTCTTTAAGGACAGAGAGCAGACTCTTTGTATTACCAGCATCTAGCATAATACTTAGCACATATTAGAGGCATGACTTTAATATTTGTTGAATTAAGCTGGGCACAGCGTCTCACACCTGTAATCCTAGCACTCTGGGAGGCCGACTCAGTGTATTGCTTGAGCTCACGAGCTCAAGACCAGCCTGAGCAATAGCAAGACCCTGTCTGTACTAAAAATAGAAAAACTGAGGCAAGAGGATCACTTGAGTCCTAGAGTTGGAGATTGCTATGAACAATAATAATGCCATGGCATTCTACCCAGGGCAAAAGCTTAAGACTCTGTCTCAAAAATATATATTTGTTGAACTGAAGCACTCACACAGGATTACTGTTTTCATGGCTCTCTTCTGTGGGAAGCCTTAGTCTACACTGCACTAAGGAACAACCAGTTGTAACATTTCAATCTACTGAGAAGCAAATGCAGGTCACCTGGGTTACACATGGAATTCTCTTTAACCTCTGATCACAACGAAGTTGTCTTCTTCAGGATTAACAAATATTAAAAAAAAAAAAACAGGTCTGGGCCAGACACGGTGGCTTACACCTGTAATCCTAGCACTCTGGGGGGCCGAGGCAGGTGGATGGCTTGATCTCACAAGTTCGAGACCAGCCTGAGCAAAAGCAAGAATCTATCTCTACTAATAATAAAAAAAATTAGGCAAGAGGATAGCTTGAGGCCAAGAGTTGGAGGTTGCTGTGACCTATGACGCCATGGCACTCTTACCCAGGGCAACAGCTTTACACTCTGTCTCAAAAAAAAAAAAAAAAAAAAAATCAGGTCTGAACCTCTTTACTGTCAATGTGCATTTCAAATTTGTGCTTTTCAAAGAACTTTTACATCCATTACTGCAGTGGACTTTGACATAACTCTATGTTATAACCAACTATGTGGAACAGGAATAGAATACTTGAAATTCTAACAATTGTGAATATAGCCTAGAAAAGAACAAAGGCTACCATGTAAATAAAAGGGTATCTTTCTGCCAATTTTGCTAAATTATGTTAAAGAACTATTAAACATCTAATAAATTTTAAAACTTGTTCATTTCTCAAGAATTTATTATCTGCTCTAAGTCAGGTATTCTAGGCACTTGAGGCCACAGTGGCTACCCACATAGGATAGGCAGGTTTCCTCCTCTCATGGAGTTGATGGGAATATGTTCACTAGAGAAGCCTGGAGATGCTGCCTCATGGTATGTGCCCACTACAGTGCCTGACACACTGTAGACCCTCAGCAGATGTTTGCTGCTGGAAAAGTTTGGGAGCAGGTCCATCCTGTTAAACAGATTGCTTAAGCAGGTCCAGTGGGATTTTATCACATACAGACATCTGTTCATTTTTAAACATCCTCCCTATTAACTTACGGAGCAAAGGTTGAGGAGAGCTGTTTAAAACAACTTTGAAGATCGTATTCTCAAATTCTTACAACTACAGAAATTTTTCCTTTACCAGTGGAAGCCATTATTTAAATAGATTGAATCTTTCTGTCAAGGTTAGCTAGGGCATTCTTTTTAAAATTAAAATTGCTGGAAAATTCTAGTAGACTCTGGTTTACTATTCATACCTTGTTACAAACATGTAAAGCTGCATGTAAGCAGGAGGAAGAAAACCCTTTGCTTTCACAAAACACTTTGATGAAGAGACTGTCTTTTGTCAGAGGGCTGGGTTGGCATGGTAGAAAAACTGACAATAATCTCTGTGGGTAAGATCTTTTCTGGGACAGCAGGAGCCTTCAGTGCAGGTAATGATGGGGCTTGCTTTGAAATGTGCCCCTGAGAACAAGGTGTAAAGACTTCAGAGACTGGATTTTCTTTTAGGCCAGCTGCTATTAAAATTGTCCTTTGGGCTCAGCGCCTGTGGCTCAACCAGCTAAGGAGCCAGCCACGTATACCTGAGCTGGCAGGTTCAAATCCAGCCCGAGCCGCCAAACAACGATGACGGCTGCAACCAAAAAATGGCTGGGCGTTGTGGCGGGCGCCTGTAGTCCCAGCTACTTGGGAGGCAGAGGCAGGAGAATCGCTTGAGCCCAGGAATTGGAGGTTGCTCTGAGCTGTGATGCCACGGCACTCTATCCAGGGTGACAGCTTGAGGCTCTGTCTCAAAAAAAAAAAAATTGTCCTTTGGTGAGCTGTACAAACTTAGAATAAGGATTCAGGTCTGCAAAGAACTCTTAGTTTAAGGAGTCCTAAAATTTCTTTTCAAGATGATTACATCTTCCTTGTGTGCAGCTAATTTGCTGAATCACTGTTTAGAGCACTATTAAAACTGGTACCATTATTTTTCTTGATGTTTATATTCAGGATTTTTGCTTTCCCAATTATAGTAACATTGGCAACAGGAGTTAAACAGAAGCGTCACCAAATGATGCTTTTGACTTTGTAATAGGAAAAGCTTTCAGCCTTGATGTTACTGAATTACTTCTAGACTACAGCTATAATAACACGGGAATACAATGTCCTTGTGTTTTCTTTTTTTTTTAACTGAAGTAAATAGGAAAAATATAATACATGTAGCAGTGGGATTTAAAGGTTTATAAATTCTGGAAGGGCAATCCTTTTAAAAAGATCGCTCAGACTTGGCACCTGTGGCTCAGTGGGCTGAGGTGCCAGCCATGTACAGCTGAGTTGGCGGGTTCGAATCCAGCCCGGGCCCACCAGACAATGACGGCTGCAACCAACAAAATGGCCGGGCGTTGTGGCGGCCGCCTGCAGTCCCAGCTACTTGAGAGGCGGAGGCAAGAGACTCACTTGAGCCCAGGAATTGGAGGTTGCTGTGAGATGTGATGCCACGGTACTCTACCCAGGGTGACAGCTTGAGGCTCTGTCCAAAAAAAAAAAAAAAAAGATCGCTCTGCTCCTGCTGCCTATTTTTTGCCTAAGGAGTAGGGCTGAGTGAATATCTGTTTAAAGGTAAAAGTTACATTAAGAATAGAATATTATTGGGTGGCGCCTGTGGCTCAGTGGGTAGGGTGCTGGCCCCATATACTGAGGGTGGTGGGTTCAAACCCGAACCCGGCCAAACTGCAACAACAACAAAAAAAATAGCTGGGTTTTGTGGCGGGTGCTTGTAGTCCCAGCTACTCGGGAGGCTGAGGCAAGAGAATCGCCTAAGCCAGGAGTTGGAGGTTGCTGTGAGCTGTGACGCCACAGCACTCTGCTAAGGGTGATAAAGTGAGACTGTCTCAAAAAAAAAAAAATGTATATGACTTAATAAAAATAAAAGGGTGGCGCCTGTGGCTTAGCGAGTAGGGCACTGGCCCCATATACCCAGGGTGGCAGATTCAAACCTGGCCCTGGCCGAACTGGAAAAAAATAAATAAATAAATAAAAATAAAAATAAATAGAATATTATTGGTTCAGTGCCTGTGGCTTAAGAAGCTAAGGCGCCAGCCACATACAGCTGAGCTGGCAGGTTCGAATCCAGCCCAGCCTGCCAAACAACAATGATGGCTGCAACAAAAAATAGCTGAGCTTTGTGGTGGGCACTTGTAGTCCCAGCTACTTGGGAGGCGGAGGCAGGGGAATCGCTTGAGCCCAGGAATTGGAGGTTGCTGTGAGCTATAATGCTACAGCACTCTACCCAGGGCAACAGCTTGAGGCTCTGTCTCAAAAAATAAAAATAAAAATAAATAGAATATTATTACCTGCAAAGACTCATTAGTGGAAGAATTAAACATATGAAGATATTGATATGTTGCGATTTTCAAGCCTGTAGCAACTCTGTGGTATTTTTAGTGGCTGTCTAAGCCAGGCCAGTTCAATAGGATTTAGAAAAGACAAGCTCTTAATGAAAAATCCTTATTGTAATCCTTGTAGAGATGAACAGGTGTGCAAAGCTTCAAAAGTATATTATTTACTCTTCTTTTGTGCCTTAATTAAAAATATAAATAAAGGACATTCAATATTCTCCTATTACCTTCACTAATTATTTAGAAAACCTTCTTGGGCTTACTGCCAGCCTTTGGCTCATTTTGGTTATGGAAGCCAGATGCTATAAAACAGGAAACAAATTTTTTTTAAGGACCAAAAAAAGTCCAGTGTCTTTAAGCTAACAGATGAGGTAATATCCTATTTTACAGTGTGACTTCACAGAAACTTTCTTGTATTTGAGACTTGACTTGCTAAAATTGTATCCTAAACATTCTATGAAATACTTAGGAGACTGAGACTTCAGGTTACTGAGCCAGATTGGGACCTTGTTTAATTGGAAATAAGGACTGAGATAAGGACAAGTCTCAAATTCTTATTTGGTTGGTTGCTATTTACTAGAGAGTGCTATGCTTGGCATCTCCTTCTGTAGGAGCGAGAGAGACATTCTGGCTGCTGTGAATTAGTGTAGGTAGTTTCATTACCAAATGAGAGTGGTTGATGATGGTCTCAAGTCACTATTGATTCTAGGAGAGGTTTTGGCTCAGGCTTTGCTTGCTAGTTAAGAACGTTGGTGAGTCTGATCCTTCTCAGTCAGGAACTACTATCTTATGCCTTAAGAAAGAGAGACTTAAGTAATATCTAGGTAATATTTTTATGCTATATCTTTAATACAGTGTGTTGGCTTCTGTGTGGGTCTGTGTATACATGTTACACATCCTGTGAATACAAAATAATTTTTTTCTGGCACATCTTCAGCAATACATTATTCCTTTTTCATTTGGCGAAAACAAGACTTGAACTTGCCAGGAGTTGTATGTGCTTTCACTGGCAGAGGTGACAATAAAAACCCAAATAGTTGAATGTTAAGTTTCTCATCGCATCTATGAAAATACATAGAAAAGATTAAGTAATTGCAACTAGGGAAAAATTTGTATTTTCTCCCTTAAAGAAATATGTGGGCACCCCTTTCATTAGCCTTAATACTGTGCAGATGAAATTAAGAGTTAGAACCTGTTGACCTAGTAGTTTCTGTCTTATCTATGACTCACCTTGTAGATTTGATTAGGTTAGTGAACAGCATTGTGCTTCAGGTTGTCCTCATGTGAAAAACTGGGCTAAATATCCTGCAAAAATATAAAGACTAATGCCTTCTAGATGCTTTGAGCTCTTTGTAAAGGTTCTGTGTTTTGCAAACACACGATGTTCTTTCATAGACTTGTTAACTAAATTCTTAATGTTATGCTAGTAATAGGTATTGTTAATCTCAAAATCACCTCAGACAAGACTATAGGAGACAAGGGAAAAAAGGTGGGGAAAAGGTTACTAGAGAATGTATTTTAGCACCTATCTACACAGTATACTTATTAACGGAAAAGAGGTATAAAATGTTTTTAAATGATTGGGAGTGGTGTGTGGTAAGGTTTGCTCCTTTGTTTCTACTAATGTAGTAAAATACTAATTATGCACTTTGTATAGAGGTTACCAGGTAACAAAAGTTGTTGCCACTTACTCTAGATTGTTTTACTGTCAATAGACATTAAAATTTGTCAGTCTCTAAAAATTAAGTTTAAAAATCATATGTAGTGGTTCGGCGCCTGTGGCTCAGTGGGCTAAGGCGTCAGCCACGTACACCTGAGCTGGCGGGTTCGAATCCAGCCCGGGCCCGCCAAACAACAATGATGGCTACAACCAAAAAATGGCCGGGCGTTGTGGCTGGCGCCTATAGTCCCAGCTACTTGGGAGGTGGAGGCAAGAGACTCGCTCGAGCCCAGGAATTGGAGGTTGCTGTGAGCTGTGATGCCACGGCACTCTATCCAGGGTGACAGCTTGAGGCTCTGTCTCAGAAAAAAAAAAAAAAAATCGTATGTAGTGAGGTTCCCTGTTTCATAATTTATTATTAACTAAAATTACTTTCCATTGTACCTAGAAAGAATAAAATTCTAGCTTTCTCTGCTGTAGCCTGTAAAATCCTATATGGTCTGATCCCTGCCTGCTTCTCCCACTTCAAGTCTCCCACTTGCTCCTCATGCTTCTGTCATTCTGGCTGCTTGTAAAGTTGTAGAGAATATTCCAGATCTTTCCTGGCCCTTACATGGTGAGTTCCTTATTCTTTAGGTCTACCTAAAATGTTGCCTCAGACCTTCCTTGTGACCACCCTTTCTAAATTGGGCCCTTTGTTCATTATCACCAAATCCAGGGTTTTTTCCCCTTTTCTCAGTTATACTTTGTATCAAAGTGATCAACAAATCCTTTAAAAACATGTCAATTCTTTCTCTCTTTCATCTCTGCTACCCTAATCCAAGCCACCATCGTCTCTCACCCAGATGATTGTAGTTAACTTCTGTCACTCTGCTTCCACCTTTGTTTCATTCAGTCTGTTTACATAGTAGCCAAAGTGATCCTGTTAAAGCCTAGTCTACTGGGTTCCCTCTCTTTCAGGGTAACAACAAACTCTTGACCTCCTTAGGCCCTGAGCAAGTTGGCCAACCTTGGCATCCCTCTGATTTGACTCCTGCCCCCACTCCCTTCACTATCCCCTCCCTACACACACACACACACATCTCCTGTCATGCTTCCTCCTGGGGTCTTTGCACTTGTGTTGTTTCTGTCTAGAATGCTGTTTCCCTAGGTAAGATCTACGTGGGTCACTTAGTTCCTTCACATCTTGATGTTAATGTTGCCCTTGTCACATGTTCTTAAATTTCACCTCCCACATACACACTTGTCTTATACCTCATCCTTTTATTTTTTTCTCTTCCATATTTATTGCCTTTTTTTTTTTTTTAATAGAAAGACAGGGCTCTGTCATATTATGTGTCCCTATAGAATACGTGGGTTATTATGAAAGTTTCCAGATACATAAAAATCAAGAAACGTAAAATCCATGAGGATGGAAAGAAATTTTCTTATCTAAGTTCTTTATGATCCTAGGCACCAGAACCTAGAATAGTGTCTGATTTTATTGAATGTGTACATGCATGTGTAAATGGTGCTGCCTGCCTTCCTCATTCACTATTCTATAACCAAAACTTAGCATAGTCCCTAGCAACAAAAACACTCATTCAGTGCTAGTAATACTTTACCTGTGGATTGTGGCTTAGTTTGTGTATTATTATTTCATTTGACTTGCAGTCTTATAGGTACATAATTTGATGACTATGCAGATAATTCCCCCCCCACCCCCCGTTCTCCATCCAAAGATACCACCAGACATTTCTTAGAGGGGAGGATGTGCTCTGGAAAGAGCTCCCACACCAGTATCTGAGGCCACACTGTGTACCCTAGGGTGCCCAGAGAAGGGAGACAAAATTAGACCAATAATCATTAGGTGATTATTAATAAAGCTTTAAAAAGAAAAAACACAAGACACCCAGAGGACAATCGGGAATCTACAGTTAGTCCGTATGTTTACTGCAATGAAAGAAAAAAATGAAACCTTCCTGTGTTGAAACTTGGCATGGGTAAGTCAGAAAGGACACTGTTGACTATGTTTCTTGGAAGTGAAATAACGGACCATAACAGTCTCAAAATTTTCAGTGTCTCACAAATATAAGCACTGTGAAGGCAGAGCTTGCCTGTGTCTCACAATGGGCCCAGATCGTAGCAGAGCTCTTGGGTGTGAGCTGCATGATGCCCTTGTCCACCCAGGATGACTATCTTATAGAAACAAGAATACTAAACGTAGGGACCTTTAAAGTTACCATATTGAAAGTGTTCTGGTAAATGGTAGTCAGAACTGGACCTTAGACCTGCCTGGTCAGAGTACAGTGGGGAGCCCACTGTATAAATGGACTGCTCCATAAAATTTACTGTGCAGTTTCAATACCTATGTTACAACTAGTGTCCTTTTTTGTGTTGTTACTAAATTTTCATTCCTTGGATTGAGTATAATATAAACAAATCCTGTCTTATGTGCATATATGCCTAAAAAGTGAAAGTTGAGAATGAGGTTTAAAACAAAATATGGTTCTGTGCTAAGTGGAAATATGAGCTGCTGACATGTAATTACATCAGAAACCACATAACTGCTTTGCTTTTCTGGTTTCTTCATCTTGCGAAAGGACGTAAGAGATGAAGAAAAAAGACCTGGGGCAATGTTCTTGATGCTGATATGTTTTTTCTTTAGTGAGCTTAATCATTTTAGTACCCTTAGGAATCCAGGATATGTAACAATAAACTTTGCTTTGTCAGTTGTATTCTCCGCAGCCACATTCATGGGAACTTTAGAAATTATTAAAATATTTGTCGGTACTTTGACCTAAGTGTCCATCGAAAAAAGTAGACTGTCAGGATATACGTATGTTCATTCCATTAGCAAATAATTATGATTTTAGAAGTCAACAATGCTGAATGACCATTTCTGAACTAATGACTACATCTCCATAAGGAAGATTACTATTTTCCATATCCTATGAGTTCCTAAGAGAATACCTGCTTTAGAAGGCCCCAGTTTAACTGAATTTTATGAAGGACTCAGGTTTTCTTCTATGTCATTCTACCTTCCATTGGGATCTGACTTAAACTATTAATGTGTATTGGGACTTATTTGAGGTACTAGGTTATGTAAAATATTGAAGTGAGATCATTTGTTATTCTAAGATTCATTTGTTGTGCTAGATCTTCAACTTGCTGCTGAGCTTGGAAAGACATTACTGGATCGGAACACAGAATTGGAGGAATCTCTTCAGCAGATGTATACAACCAATCAGGAGCAGTTACAGGAAATTGAGGTAATCTACTCATCAGGAGAGTTAGATTTTGAGAAGTGACATGTTGCTATTGTTACACTAGTCATATACTGCTAAAGTAACACTTACAGTTAGAAACAGCATTTAATTTCTAACAGACTTTGAAAATAAGAACCATCAGTGAAATGGGGAGGTTGGTTTCTGCTTTTCCAACATGTAAGTCTGCTATGATGAAAGAGATTGCTTTCTTTACCTGGTGGAGTGTAGTAGAAGTAAATGGCCCATGAGTTTTTCTGGGGGGGTTTTGTTTGTTTTTTTTTTTACCTCCTGACCTCAAGTAATTTTTTTTGTTTGTTTGTTTTTACCTCCTGACTCCCACCTTGGCCTCCCAAAGTGCTAGGGGTACAGGCATGAGCCACCACACCTGGCCATAAGTCTTTTTCCTTTAAAAAATATGTAATATTGAGCGGCGCCTGTGTCTCATCAAGTAGGGTGCCGGCCCCATATACCAAAGGTGGCGGGTTCAAACCGGGCCTCGGCCGAACTGCAAAAACAGGAAAATAGCCGGGTGTTATGGCGGGCTCCTGTAGTCCCAGCTACTCCGGAGGCTGAGGCAAGAGAATCGCCTAAGCACAGGAGTTGGAGGTTGCCGTGAGCTGTGTGACGCCACAGCACTCCACTGAGGGTAATAAAGTGAGACTCTTGTCTCTACAAAAAAAAAAAAAACAAAAATGTAATATTTAAGATATACAGAAAAGTATAGGCTCGGCGCCTGTGGCTCAATGGACTAAGGCGCCAGCCACGTACACCTGAGCTGGCGGGTTCGAATCCAGCCTGGGCCCGCCAAACAATGATGGCTGCAAGCAAAAAATGGCCGGGCGTTGTGGTGAGCGCCTGTAGTCCCAGCTACTTGGGAGGTGGAGGCAAGAGACTTGCTTGAGCCCAGGAATTGGAGGTTGCTGTGAGCCGTGATGCCACGGCACTCTATCCAGGGTGACAGCTTGAGGCTCTGTCTCAAAAAAAAAAAAAAGAAAAGAAAAGAAAAGTATAAAAGAATAATACAACGAACACCCAAGTACCCACTACCTATCTTAAGAAAGAAAACTACCCACATGTTGAAATTTCTTCTGTACACCTTCCTTGATGGTTTCTCTTTCCCTCCCATTACCAAACGCCATCCTAAACTTAGGTTTAGATAAAAAGTTAAAATACATAATACCCGATTTCATAACGTGTTTAAACTTTTTTGCACCATTCAAATAATTAATTATAAAATACATATTTATTTCTCCCTCTATGAACTTGATTTATTTATATTTTTGGTAGGTATTTGTCCTTAAAATATTACTTTTTGCCTAGTTTAACAAACTAAAATGAAAGATGCCAGACAAAGACTTTAAAATGGGAGGTACTGCTCAAATTTGGTCCCACTCAAATAGTCCAGTTATGTGTAGACCACTTAACTAGAAAAAAGATAATTGTGGGTATTAACCAGTTGTTCATCCCTTCAGAACACCTATCACCATGCCCAATCCCCCTTCCACAAAAAAGCTTTGTACTTTAAATTAAAAATTCTGACTGGGGATGGTTGCTCATGCCTATAATCCTAGCACTCTGGGAGGCCAAAATGGGTGGATCACTTGAGCTCAGGGATTCCAAAGCATCCTGAGCAAGGGAAAGACCAAGACCCCATCTCTAAAAAATAGATGGGCATTATACAGACACCTGTAATCCCAACCACTTGGGTGGCTGAGGCAGTACGGTCACTTGAGCCTAAAAGTTTGAGGTTGCTGTGAGCTATGACATTAGAGCACTCTACCCGGGCAAAAAACTGGGACTCTATCTCAAAAAAAAAAAAAGTTAGAAATCCCTGCCCCTCAAAATGGTATTGTAGACCAAAGCCTCATGTCTACATGTAGAAAAATATAAAAGAACCTAGACCAGTCAAGCAATTCATCATAATTAGTACTTCCTAAGCTCTGATTATTTACTGAAACAGGTGCTAGGAATTCAAACAAGTTGAATTAAATAGTCCTTGCCTTAGAACCAATCATGATTACACAAATTGCAACTTTTAGGAGCTGGGCATAGTGGCATGTGCCTGTAATCCCAACTACTTTGGAGGGTAAGGTGGAGGGATTGCTTGAGTCAAGGAGTCAAGACCAAGCTGGGGCGGCACCCGTAGCTCAGTGGCTAGGGTGTCGGCCATATACACTAAGGCTGATGGGTTCTAACCTAGCCCAGGCCTGCTAAAAACAACAATGACAACTGCAACAACAATAACAAAAATAGCCGGGTGTTGTGGTCGGGGCCTGTAGTCTCAGCTACTTGGGAAGCTGAGGCAAGAGAATTGCTTAAGCCCAAGAGTCTGAGGTTAATGTGAGCTGTGACACCATAGCACTCTACCCAAGGTGACAGCTTGAGACTTTGTCTCCAAAAAAAAAAAAAAAAAAAAGACCAACCTAGGTAGCATAGGGAGACCCTGTCTCTTCATGTATTTATTTATTTATTTAATTATTGGAGACAGAGTCTCAAGCTGTTGCCCTGGGTAGAGTGCTGTGGCATCACAGCTCACAGCAACCTTAAACTCTTGGGCTTAAGCAATTCTCTTGCCTCTGTTTTCCAAGTAGCTGGGACTACAGGCGCCCACCACAACACCTGGCTATGTCTCTTTTCTTTTCTTTTTTTTTTTTTTTTGAGACAGAGTCTCAAGCTGTCGCCCTGGGTAGAGTGCTGTGATGTCAGCTCACACCAACCTCAAACTCTTGGGTTCAAGCTATTCTCTTGCCTCAGCCTCCCAAGTCGCTAGGACTACAGGTGTCCACCACAATGCCCGGCTATTTTTTTTGTTGCAGTTGTCAATCACTTGTAAAAATTTTAAACTAACGCTTTACAGCACTTATTGGAGAGTTTTCCTGACTAAGAAAGTGATATATAATCACTTTTTTAATTTAGAAAAATAAATAGTTGAAAATCAAAAAATCAACCCTTACACCCAGAGAAATTTAACTCTGACTTACTATGAAAATAGACAACTAGGACACTACCAAAGGGTATTTTGCAAGTAGAAACAAAGGTATTCTTTCAAAGAGTGTTAGTGGGTTTCAAATCCTCCTCATAAATATTGATCAATATTTTTGGTAGGCATTGTTTAAGGTTAAAAAAAATTAAATAAGCTATTGAAAGTAATGCTTCTGTTGGCTTCAGAGAAGCTTGTAGCCTTACTTATCGGTGCTAATTTGAACTCCTAATTTTTTAAGAGTCACGCTGGAGTAAAGTTTTCCTCTCCTTGATCGGGGAAAGGAGAAGAGGAGAAAAGGTGTGGAGAGTAATGAGATCTGACACCATCAGACAATTGGATTCACTTACACTTTCCTACAATCATGTAATCAGCCTGCAGCCTTGTGTGTTTGTTATGCCTCTGCTCAGACACTTGCATTATCCCCACAGGAGTTGTGCCTACTGCTCAAGGCATCCTTTCTTTCGAGTCCATGCCCTCTTTGGAAGATTTAAAATATTTTTGCTGCTTTTACTACGTTTCTCAGTACTCTATGATATATTATACTTATTTCTTAATTTGTTTTATTCTACTTTCTTCATTTCCTGTTGCAACTTGAAGATTATTCCTGTGTTTATGGTCTTCTGCATATAGTAGGTAATTGGTAAACACTTGTTAAACAGTTTCTAACAGAAGATAAACAATTTACAAAGCTCTTCCAGGAATTCCTAAACTGTGTGTTTCCATCTCTGGAGATTTTTAAAGAACGTAAAAAGCACTCTGTCCTCTGTGTTAGGAGATTCAAGTTTAAGCCCTCAGTTTTATTTGCAAATAGCTAGAGAATTTAGGCATATAAATTACCGCTCAAATCCTGTTTGCTCCTTTAGAGAATGGTGATGAGTGCTTGTACTACTTTGGTATAGGGCTGTTCTGAAGGGATGAGATTATAGATGTATACCCATGTTTTAAAAATTTTAATAATGAAAAATCTTAAAAATTTTATGAATACGTAACCATTATATGTATTTACATGCATAAAAGTGCATGTGAAATTTTAATGCACACGTACAATGTATAATGATCAAATCTGGGTAATTGGGATATCTATCACCCTCAAACATTTACCATTTCTCTATGGTGGAAAAATTCCTAATCTTCTCTTCTAGTTATTTTGAAATATACAGTAAATTATTGTTAACTATAGTCATGAAAAAAATCTTAATTCTGGAAAAAAATCCTCTTGGATTACTGGAAAGTAGATCTTAAAAATGATCTAAGCATTTAATAGTGGGATTATAGGTCTTTTTTTCATACTCATGCTTTTTTCCCCCTCTAAATTTCCTGCAGTGGAAATATATTACTTTAATCAGGAGAAAGATTTTTTTTCAAATGTAATAGGAAATATTTCTTCACTATTGTGGAAGTTCATTTTGATACTAAATTCAGAGGATTTAGGCTATAATCCTTAATTTGAGGATAATCCCAACACTGCTTAACAGCCAAATTTCCATTTCATTTCTTGTGTTTTTAGATTGGGTTGTATGTCTTTTCCTGCATTCTAGGTTAGGGTTCTGCAGTTGGAAATAGGTGTTAATATAATCTTCTGGCCTTTTTCTTTTTTTTTTTTGCAGTTTTTGACCAGGGCCAGGTTTGAACCCACCACCTCCGGTATGTGGGGCTGGCGCCCTACTCCTTCAGCCACAGGCACCACCCTGGCCTTTGTTTTCTAAAGGTTTACTTCAGTTTCTGGGTGGCCTGTTTATAGTTTTTGCATATAACCTGAACCTTGTACTCATAGTTGAGGTGACATTCTATATATATATATATACACACACATATATATATATATATATATATTCCTAGACATTTCAACTTAGATACTTTTACTATAAATTGACATTTTTGTCCACATTTCTGTCACCCTATGTTTCCCTTCTCCCATCATTTTGCTTAAAATATCTCTTTCCCCTGTTTAATATAGCATGTAGATTTGTTTGAGGCTGTGTATCAAAGAGAAAACCAGAACATCAGAATCATATCTATACCTTGAGATGAATGGCAGGAAATTAGCCAACCAATTTCCTTCTAAAATCAGGAAAAAAATGATAAACACTAGAAGTTTTAGAGACCAAGCCTTAATGCACGGTGTCTGACTACAGAGACATATGTCTTGCCTTACGTTAGCACTTGCTTAGAGATCTAATAATTTTTCTTTTAAGTTCCTGATCAATTTAATCAGACTTCTTCCTAGGAATCCTATAACCAATTCTTAGAGAAGTGAATGGTTTTTCTGATTAGTTTTGGTTTAGTATAATAAGATTAAACTCCTACCATTTGAAAATAAGCTCTCTGCCATTGATTAGATCATCCTTAAAGGCCAAAATATCACAAGTTCTTAAATGGTTTCACTATGTTTTCTATCACAGGTTTTTATGTATTAAACAAGAAGAACTTTCTTTTGTTTGAAAAATGACCTCCTTGTACTTATTTACATATTGACTTGTTTTCTATATCTTGGCCACAACCATAATTTGAACCTTATACCTTTAAAAGAGAGCAACAACTTGGGATCCATATATAGCTGGTAGGAACTGTAAATGTCTTCCCTTCAGATTAGTGGGGGTATGGTGCAACGGGAATACATACAGAGAAGGGAGGGAGAAGGCTCTTTTCTCAAGAAGGCTATAACAAAAACCCTTCTCAAAACCTTTCAATTAAATCCCATTTGGCAGTCTGAGTTCTGAGGCTGAGCACAATAAGCTGTTGTGAATAGAGATCTAGGAATTGCCAGTTAGCCAAAGATTTTTTTAGTTCCTACTGTGTGTAAGAAATGAACTAGATATATAAGAGCCTTTCCTTCTTAGAAAGAGGATGACAATAGCAAACAATTTAGTTAATTTTTACTGTGTTACATTTTAAGAGAAATTATTGGGGTACCTTGGAAAGAGTGTTGCTTTAAACTAGGTGTTTTGAAAGGTTCCCTGAGAGGTTATTTGAAATGAGGTCTGAAGAATGACCAGAATTTGTAATCTCTTTTTTTGCCATGGATCCTTTTGGCTGTCCAATGAGATGTATGATGATCCTCTTAAAATATATACAAGGCTGGGCATGGTGACTCACACCTATAATCTCAGCAGTTTGGGAGGCTAAAGTGGAAGGATCATTTGAGAACAGAGGAGTTTGAGACCAGCTTGGACAGCATAATCAGACCCTGTCTCATCAAAAAATTTAAAAATTGGCTCCGCGCCTGTGGCTCAAGCAGCTAAGGCGCCAGCTATGCTGGGCCCGCCAAACAACAATGTCGGCTGCAACCAAAAAATGTCCGGGCATTGTGGCGGGTGCCTGTAGTCCCAGCTACTTGGGAGGTGGAGGCAGGAGCCTTGCCTGACCCCAGGAATTGGAGATCGCTGTGAGCTGTGAAGCCACAGCAGTGTATCCAGGATGACAGCTTAAGGCTCTGTCTCCAAAAAAAAAAAAAATTTAAAAATTGTCCTGGTATGGAAGTACTTCAGTATTTGGGAGGCTGAGGCAGAAGGATCGCTTGAACTCAAGAGGTTGAGATCATACCATTGTACTCTAGCCTGAATTTGAATTATTTTGATTATTTTTTTTTAAGAGACAAGAGTCTCACTCTATGGCCCTTGGTAGAGTGCTGTGGCATCACACTGCTCACAGCAACCTCTTACTCCTGGGCTTAGGCAGTTCTCTTGCCTCAGCCTCCCGAGTAGCTGGGACTACATGCACCCGCCACAACACCCGGCTATTTTTTTGTTGCACTTTGGCCAGGGCCGGGTTCAAACCTGCCTCCTTCGGTATATGGGGCCGGTGCCCTACCCACTGACCCACAGGCGCTGCCCTGAATTTGAATTATTGTAATGGAAATCTGTTACATTGAAATACCTACCAAATATTGAAAAAATACATTTGTAATATACTAACGTAGATATTAACACATTAAATGCCAAGATCCAGAAACTACTATAATTTCAAATAGCGATGAATATAAACAATAAGTCAAGATTTCTGCAGCTGCTATAATGTGCTCTTTTCTTATTTCATATTCATAGTGTGATATTTGTTGGCGATGAAGTCACAGATTACTTCTAGTACTACTGGTGATCTATTGCCTCTGTCAAAAGATAAATTTATATAGCTAGGCCATGGTGGCATGGGCCTATAGTTCCAGCTACTTAGGAGGCTGAGGCAGGATGATGGCATAAGCCCAGGAGTTTGAGGCTGCAATGAGCTAAGATCATGCCATTGCTTTTTAGCCTGGGTGACAAAGTAAACCTTGTCTCTAAAAACCAAAATGAAGCAAAAACTAATAAATTTAGTGTAAGGATCTCAATTGGCTTTTCTTTTCTTTCTTTTTTTTTTATTAAGTCAAATACATATAAATCATGAATACACTCATGCATATATGGGGTACAATGTGCTGATTTTTTTTTTTTAATACAATCTGACATGATTAGATCAAACCAATCAACATAGCTTTCACCTCATTCACTTGATTATTGTACCAAAACATCTATGTTCTACATTTGTCAGATTGGTCTTATACCCTTGTCACATGCTCCATAGGTGTGGTCCTGCCTTTTACCCTCCCTCTGTCAAACCTCCGCCCTCCCCTCCCTTCCCACTCCATTTCTCTCCTTCCTGGGCTATAGTTGTGTTCTATCTTTCATAAGAAAGTGTGAGTAAATGTAAGTAGGTTTCATAGAAGTACTGAGTACATTGGATACTTTTTCCTTCATTCTTGAGACATTTTACTCAGGAGAATATGTTCCAGATCCCTCCATATAAACATAAAAGAGGTAAAGGTTTCATCTTTTTTAAGGCTGCATAGTATTCCTTGGTATACTTATACCACAATTTATTAATCCATTCATGGGTCTATGGGCACTTGGGTTTGGCTACTACGAATTGAGCTGCAATGAATAATCTGGTGCAAACATCTTTTTTGCAAAGTAATTTTTGGTCTTTTGTATATACTCCTAGTAGAGGAATTGCAGGATCCAATTGCAGGTCAATTTTTAGATCCCTGAGTGTTCTCTCTAAACTTCTTTCCAAAAGGAACGTATTAGCTTGCATTCTCACCAGCAGTGCAGAAGTGTTCCCTTTTCTCCACATCCACGCCAACATCAGTAGTTTTGGGATTTTGTTATGTGGGCTACTCTTACTGGAGGTAGGTGGTATCTTCAAGTGGTTTTGATTTGCATTTCTCTGATGATTAAAGAAGACGAGCATTTTTTCATGTGTCTGTATACCATGCGCCTGTCTTCTTCAGAGAAACTTCTGTTCAGGTTTCTTGCGCATAATGAAATGGGATCACTTGTTATCTTCTTATTAATAGGTTTGAGTTCTCTGTGGATTCTGGTTATGGCTTTTATTTTCAATGCTAGAATTGGGGAATACCTTATTCTATAAAGTAGAGTAAAATAGAATGAATATTCAATTGAGCCCAGCAGGGCGTTGTGGCTGGTGCCTGTTAGCAGCTATTCAGGAAGCTGAGGCAAGAGAATCACTTGAGCCCAAGAGTTTGATGTTGCTGTGAGCTATGATGCTATAGCACTTTACCAGGTGTGACAAAGTGAAACTCTGTCTCAGAAAAGAAAAAGAAAGAATAGTCAAGTGAGCCAAGCAGAGGAGATTGGTTTTATAGACAGAAAAGGGCTGAAGAAAGCAGAAACAGGAAACAAAACAGATTGGTTGTTCTAAAGTTAATTTCCTTATAAAGATTAAAGCAGAGGGGATTTTCTTATGCTGGCTAAAACTGGCATTTGGTTATTATCTGTCATCCCACATTCTCAGGTAAAGTAAACAACTTAGCTTCAGCTTAGTGACATGGAACTTTAGCGTGAGTGACTCCATTTTGGTTTAATTTGTTGGGCCTAGTAGTGGAGCTCAATCCAAACCAATGGCTGCCTATAAATTTTATTTAATACCTCCATTCATAATTTCAATCAGAAGTAAGCAAAAATGGGCACAGCACAGCAGCTTATTCCTGTAATCCTAGCACTTTTGGAAGCTGAGGTGGGAGGATCACTTGAAGCCAGGAGTTCAAGACCAGGCTGAGTAGCATAGTAAGACCCTTTCTCTACCAAAAAAAAAAAAAAAGAAAAGAAGAATTAGCCAGGCATGGTAGTGTATGCCTGTGGTTCCAGCTCCTTGAGAGGCTTGAGGCAGGAGGAGGATTGCTTGGATCCAGGAGTTTGAGGTTGCAGTGAGCTTTAAGCATGCTACTGCACTATACCCTAGGCAACAGAGCAAGGCCCTATCTCCACTAAAAGGGTAGCAAAATGAATTACTGATTTAGATGGAGCCAGCCAGGAGAATTGCATCCTTGGGCATAGGAGGTAGTAGAAAAAAAGACCCGAAAGGAGGGAGGAGCTGGACTTAGTCTGGGACAACTCTAAAATTTAGCTGTGAAATAAGAAAAAAATCAATAACAAATGAAGGTAGAAAAACCATTTAAGAAACAATTGGGAAAATAATAGTGCTAAAACTTAGTAGATGTTAAGGAATTATTGGGGATTTTTTTCCTATAAGGAATTGTGGTTATGTTAAAATGAAAAGTCTTAATCTCTTAGAAGAAGAGAGATGTATACTTGAATTAAGATTACTTGGATTTGCTTTGAAGTGATTGCTGATGAGAGTAGAGGAGAAGATTGGCTTTGTGTTAATAATTATTGAAACTGGATGATTACCCACAATAGAAAGTATAAAAATCTGGCAGAGAGGGCGGCACCTGTGGCTCATTGAGTAGGGCGCCAGCCCCATATACCGAGGGTGGCGGGTTCAAACCTGGCCTCGGCCAGACTGCAAAACAGAAAAATAGCCGGGCGTCGTGGCGGGCGCCTGTAGTCCCAGCTACTCGGGAGGCTGAGGCAAGAGAATCGCCTAAGCCCAGGAGTTGGAGGTTGCTGTGAGATGTGGGACGCCATGGCACTCTACTGAGGGTGATAAAGTGAGACTCTGTCTCTACAAAAAAAAAAAAAAAAAATACCAGGTTTAAAGAAATAAAGCTTAAAGAAGATGACATCAGGTGATTTTCACTTAGCACACAATTGTTTTCTGAGTGTGGCATTCTAGATATAAAGTGGTGAAAAGTACACTGATATAACCAGAAAGAAATATTTTAGCTTAATATTCTTCAAAGACTACTGCTATTTTCTTAGTTCTATGAGAATGTTACATCACTATTAACCTCTTTATTTGTAAGAAATTTTCCAGGCTTGGTGCCTGTGGCTCAACGGGCTAAAGCGCCAGCCACGTACACCTGAGCTGGCAGGTTCGAATCCAGCCCGGGCCCGCCAAACATCGATGATGGCCGCAACCAAAAAATGGCCAGGTGTTGTGGCAGGCACTTGTAGTCCCAGCTAGCTTGGGAGGCGGAGGCAAGAGACTCGCCTGAGCCCAGGAATTGGAGGTTGC
>CAUYRH010130063.1:0-20730 GCA_963574655.1 Perodicticus potto | reverse complement strand
ACCCTGGATAGAGTGCTGTGGCATCACAGCTCACAGCAACCTCCAGCTCCTGGGCTCAAGCGAGTCTCCTGCCTCTGCCTCCCAAGTAGCTGGGACTACAGGCGCCCGCCACAACACCCGGCCATTTTTTGGTTGCAGCCGTCATTGTTATTTGGCGGGCCCAGGCTGGATTCGACCCCACCAGCTCCGGTGTACATGGCTGGCGCCTTAGCCCATTGAGCCACAGGCGCCGAGCCTCTTAAGGCATTTTAAAGGTCTTGAGAGTCCATAGAAGTTTTCAAGGAAAAACTTGAGAAGTACTTAAGCCAGGGCCTTTTATGGATGGGGAGGTGCAAGCCCAGAGATGGTAGGCCTCAGGCAAGGCCTCACAGCATAAGGAGTCTGGGATTTAAACCTGCTTTTTGCATCTCCAGGCTGCAAGTCACGTGGGCCTGGTATCTCTGATTCATGCTGAGAAATCATACCATATAATAATGGCAAGAATGTAGCAAGTACTATTTGCCAAACTCCTACCAGTACCAAGCATGTCCCGTGTTTGATTTTTTCACTCTTCCTAATGGTCTGATGAGCCAGGTTGTCCCCATTTCACAGATGGGGTACATCAAGGCTCAGAGATTCAAAGAGATTTGTTCAAGATCATCCTGCTAGGAAGAGCAAAACTGGGATTTCAACCTGGATGTCTCTGGCTTCAAACTTTGTGCTTTTTTTTTTTTGAGACAGAGTCGCACTATGTTGCCCTTGATAGAGTTCCGTGACATCACAGCAACCTCCAACTCTTGGGCTTAAGAGATTCTCTTGCCTCAGCCTCCCAAGTAGCTTGGACTACAGGCACCTGCCACAGACCTGGCTATTTTTTTGTGGCAGTTGGTTAGCTGGCCTGGGGCAGGTTCGAACCCAACACTTTCAGTGTATGTGGCTGGTGCCGTAACCACTGTTTATTATTATTTCTTAATTATGGAAGTAGTATGTGAACACATTTACCTTGGACTAACAATTTGCTAACATTCATTATGTTTTGTTATTTGATAACATAGCTAACATTCATCAAGTCTGTGCCAGGCTTCCCTCCCTGTGCTTTAGCTGTTAACGCATTCAATCCGTACATAACTGTATGTGGTGGGTCCTCTTATTACCCCAGAGTACAGGTGAGAAAACTGAGCTGCTAAGAGGAGAGGTGACTCGTTTAAGGTCAGGCACTCTGCTTAGGGTGTGGGTCCTTAACTGGGCTTCCTTAATTCTTTTCTTTTTTAAAAAAATCAAATCTAGCGCCTGTGGCTCAAAGGAGTAGGGCACCAGCCCTATATGCTGGAGGTGGCGGGTTCAAACCCAGCCCCGGCCAAAAAACTGCAAAAAAAAAAAAAAAAAAAAATCCATAAAACAATTCAAATCTTACAGAAAAAGAAAATTCTTTTTTTTGATTGCATTCCCCCTAGACTTATCCCCAAGGTAACCATTGCTATCAGTTTGGTATTATCCTTCTTAGACAGTGGTGTCCTGTAGAAATAGAATGCAAACCGCATATGTAATGGTCAATTTTCTATTAGATGCAATAAACAAAAAGAAAAATGAAGAGGAAAAAATACACATATTTGCATATATATGTAAATACAGCATTGCCTTGGAGCTTTAAAACAATATACAAGCATAAACCATAGGGTTCAGCAATGCAGGCTCCACCCCTTGCTCCACCCCATGTGGGAAGATCCTCATTCCTCATTGTCTTCAGCGCTGTGTGGTTTCCCAGAGCATGAAAGCACCATTGTTTATTTCACAGTGATTGCAAGCTGGTGACCTGTGCACCGAAGCTGACCTTCAGAGATGCACAGTGATGAAAAACCTACTTAGATGTTAACCTTAAAAAACATCGGAAGATTCCACACAAAGATCTAGATTTCCAGCCTCCTTTGGTGCTCCTCCAGAGCGCAGGCCCTCTGGTGTGGTGTGCTGGGTGGGTTTCTCTGTGGCCAGTGGGCTGAGTGGGCACCTCCCTGGCCCTTTGCTCTCATTTACTTTACCTGCTTTTTGTTGCGTCTACAGACCCCAGAGCAGCCTGCCCCTCAGGGTGGTTAGGGAGGTCTTTCCTGATGTCCTGCTGTGGCTGACTGTCCTGAGCCTGCTCAGACCAGCCCCTCAGGCACATGGCTGGTACCAGGCCCAGGAAGGGGGAGAGCTGCTCAGTGTTGAATGCCCCTTCCCCTGCTGCTCATTCAGGTAGCACATACTTATCGACCACCTGCTATGGGCCAGGTGCTGGGGACTAGAGGTGAATAAAACAGACAAGGCTCCTGTCTGCCAGAGACAAAGCCATTTGCTTTCTATGGAGTGAGACTGGTAATAGGCCAGCTTCCTGCTAGGGGTCTGTCCCTGTAGCACCTTTCCAACAGGAACTCTCCACTCCCATGTAGTGACACTCAAAGACCCTTGGCCTCATGGGAGTTCAGGACTGGGTGGTCATGCAGGGAGGGGAGAGGGATCTGTAACACCTCCCCTCCTCGCCCTCCCCTGTGTGCTCTGTCCCTACAGGGGATAAAGACCGTGCGTGCAGCATCAAAAGCCGCCTGTGGAAGCTGCTGTCCCCAGGCAGGCTGGCCACGCGGGCCCACCGGAGCAAGTGGCTGGAGAGCTACCTGCTGCACCTGGAGGAAATGGGCGTGTCGGAGGAGATGAAGGCGCGAGCCTTGGTGCTGCAGCTCTGGGCCACACAGGTGGGCATGGGCGTGCGAATGGGTGTATGCAGGTGGGCAGGCGCGGTTGTGCGTGTGCTGTCAGGCACCTGCAGGCGCACGTGTGGGTGTACGCACGGTGGGTATGTGTGGGAGTGTGTGCGGTGGTGTGCGTGTGTGCACGTGTGCAGGCGTGCAATGACTTTATGTCTGTGTACATGCATGTCGGCGTGCAGCTCTGAGTGTGTGTCGGCATCCGGCTCTCTTCTTCACCCCTGACTTCCTTTACTGCCAGATGGCATCGTGAACAGGCTCAGCCATTCAGATTCTCTTTTTCTTAATTTGGAAAAAAATGTCAGACTTACAGAAAAATTTCATAAATGGTTTAATGAACTCCTATATCCACTTCCCCTTGATTCCCCGATTTTTAACAGTTTACAACATTTTCTCTTTCTCTCTCTCCCCTATTGGCATTACTTTGTTGAAATCGTTGGCAAATAAGTTGTTACAGATTGTTGTGACCCTTTACCCCTAATTATTTGAGTGTGCGTCTCCCCCTAGGAGCAGGGGCATCTCTAACGTGACCACAGTATAGTAACCAAATTCAGTATGATCGGCCCAGATACATGATCATTATCCAGTAAATAGTACATATTCCAGTTTTGCACCTGTCCCAGTGATTGTCCTTTATAGCTTACCTTGGTCCAGCCCTAGTCCAGGATCACACGTTGCATTTACTTTTCTGCCTCTTTGGTCTTCTTTAACCTGGTACAGTTTCTGTGTCTTTCACTGTTGTTCATGACCTTGACATTTTTTGAAGTGTGGGATGAATTATGTTGAAGAATCATTTAAAAGTTCCTTTGAGAATCTGGGTGCAGTGCTATGGCCCTGCAGTCCTGGTTACTCTAGAGGCTGAGGCAGGAGGACCTCAACCTGAGCAACATAGCAAGACCCCATTTGTAAAAAAATAAAGGTCCATTGAGTGCTCATCATAGACCTCAAAGATCCTGCTTTGTGCTTACATTTTAGTTGGGAGTAGAGGCAGGGGGCAGATAGTCAAGGAAGCATAAGGTGACTATAGATGCTGATATCCGGGATGTAAAACAGGGCTGTGAGGAGGAAGACCCTGGGGTCCACTGTGCCCAGGATGGTCAGGGAGGCCTCTCTGGGGACATGTCATAAGCTGGGTCCTGGATGACAAGAAAGCTAGATTCAGGGACTTGGGTAAATGTGGGGATAAAGTATTCCAAAGAATGGGATAGCAAATGTAAAGGTCCTGGGGTTGGATTGAAGTGTTTGGGCAGCAGTCAGGAGTCATGTGTGGCTGAAGCAGAGAGAGAGGGTGTGAGACAAGGGATGAGGCCACAGAGGGCCTGGAAGGTCCTGGTGAGTAAGGACTTGGGGGTTTTCTCCAGGGAAGGTGGAAGCCCTTGGAGAGTTCTGAGCAGAGGAGAGAGACAGGATTGTGGGGGGAAGGTCAGAAGCAGGGGCAGCAAAGGAGACAAGTGGCAGAATCTGGTGGTGGCTGTAGAGGTAATGGAGGGGAGGGTAGATTTTGGAAACTTTGAGAGGACAGCGTGGATGGATTTGGTGCTGGATCAGATGTTGGCATGAGAGAAAGAGGGCAGCCTTGGATACTGCAGGTCTCCAGGCCTGGTTCTTGCCATCAGTTGTGACCCTGACCTGTCCCCGCTTCTCTTGGGCCCACTTGGGCAGTGACAATTGCCCAAGCTGACGTCCCTGGTTCCTCTTCCATTGACTTGCAACTTATTTTTAGTTTCAGAGCCATTAACTGTCCTTGCAGGCAGAGGCTGGCAAGGGGTAGGGGCTGGGTTTAATCAGCAGGTGGTCCCCATTAGTGCCTAATAACATATTTATGGGCAGAAGCAACTTGGCATTCCAAACTGTCCCTGGAACCCCTTGCAGAAAGGACCTCTGTCAGCAGAACTGGATGCTGGTGGGGTGGGGGGAGGGCCTGAGTGACAGAAAGTCCAGGGAACAGCCTTTGGTGGGGCCAGGAGAACTGGGCAGGAGGAGTTGGGGCCAGGATGTCCTCTGGGGGTGAGTTGTTGGCAAAGTCCAGAATTCAGGCAGGTGGGGAAACCCTGTGGGCGTCTCAGGAGCAAAGCTGAGAGGCTGTGCAGCCCAGTGGTTCCGGGCACAGCTTCTCTGACATACCTGCTTGGATTTGAATCCTGACCTGGTGAGTCAGGTACTTGACCTTTTAGCACCTCAGTTTACTCATCTGTGAAATGGAGAGACAGCACCTTGTTCAAGGCGTGGTTGTGAGGATGAAAGGAAGCAGTATGTGTAGGATTCTGTAACCGTGCCTGGCTGGTAACAAGGGTGTAACACACATCCTCAGCACATATTTATGGGCCCACCGTGTGCCAGGCCCCATTCGAGAAGCTGTGGACAGAGCAGTTAGCAGAACAGTCCAAAATCCCCGCCCGTAGGGAGCTGGTATTCTGGTGGGAGAAGACAGGTAACTCACCAACAAGCAAGCGTCTAAAACGTGTCAGAGGCGGAGTTCTGTGGAGAACAGGGGAGGCAGGAAGGCGGATGGGGGAAGGGTAGGGAGGGACATTCAAGGGCGGCCTCACTGAGAAGGTGACATAGGAGCAGAGACTGGAGGACGGGAGGGAGTGAGCCCTGGGGGTACACAGAACAAGGGCTCCCAGGCGGGGCAGCAAGTGGGTGACGTGATGTGGCAGGCAGGGGGTTGACCAGGCCACTCGGGGCCGTCGGGACAGGCGCAGGGCTCTGCCTTTTACTTTGAGAATGAGACAGGTGCCCATTGAGGGCTCTGAGCAGAGAAAAAACATGCTTTAGAAGGATCATTCCGGCTACAGTGGTGAGAGTAGGCTATACTGGGAGGAAGTGGGGCAGGGAGGGGCCACTGCAACTTCCTGGCAGGAGGGGACAGGCCCTGACCAGGGTGGCAGCAGCAGGGGGAGGTTGGATTCTGGACACTTCAAGATAGGGCCTTCAGGATTTACTGTTGGACACTGGGAGAGGTGTCAAGGGTGACTCTGGTGTGGGCCTGAACCACAGGAAGGATGGAGGTGCGGTGAGCCAGGAAGATGGCTGGAAGAGCCAGCTCCGGGGAGAAAGCAGGCATCCAGCCTTGGGTGTGCTGAGCTGGGGATGGAGACGGGGGCACCTGGAGAAGATTCTGGAGTCATCAGCACAGAGACCCTGGACTGGATGAGATCCTGGGTGCCAGGGTGCGGGAGGAGGGAACCAAGCCTGCAGCTCCCCACTTAGGAGGGCGGGAAAGGTGAGGAGCAGCAGGGAGGGGGGAGGACAGCGGAGGGAGCATCACCCAACACAGGTCGGTGCAGGGTTCCATTCTCAGCACAGGTGCAACAGGGCATGCGCTGCTGGGTCACGGACTGGCTGCAGTGGCAGAGAATGAGGCCAGATGGGAAGCGTCCTCCTAAGTAAACTGAGGCAGGGCCTCAAGGGAGAAAGCTCAGCCTCCAGGCTGGTGAATCCGGGATCGCTCATGGCTGTGTGGGCATAGTGTGGGCGCAGAGGCGCATAAATCTGTGCAGTCAGTGGAAGGTGGTCTCAGTCCCCTCCCTGACTTGCCACAGCTTTTTCCCACCAGCAGAGATAACCAAGTGCCTGAGTGTTTGACTCTTGTTGGAGGACTAATGAGTGGTGGCCCCTATCTGGCCATGGGGCAAGGTAAGATGGCCTTGGAGCTGAGCTAGCCCCATGCTGAATTATTGATGGCCCACATTCCCCAGGCTACTTAAGTGATGGACGGCAGGCGGCCTTGCTGTCTCAGCTAGACCTGCGGTTCTGGAGGTCTTGAGGCCCTCGCGTGTTCTCAAGAGGGGCCAGGAAGAGGGGCAACCACTTCTGAGCATCTCCCCTGGTCTCAGTAGACCCTGTGGAAAGCCCAGGAGTGGGGTCTGTTATCCACGTTTTCCTGCAGAAGGTTCTGAGACAGAGGAAAGAGACTTGTCCAGAGTTGCAGACAGTGGGGAGGTGGGATTTGAACCAACTCTGCTTGATCTCAGCCCAGGATGACCTTTCCCACCAACCTCCCAGGCTGCCTCGGAGCCTCATCCTGAGCCAAAGAGATGCAGATGGGCAGTGGTAGTGGCCAGGGAGCAGTTCGTTTTCCTTTTCAGTGAAAGGTCTGATAGCGGGGCCCGCTTGAGGGAAACACTGAACGAGGGGGTATGGTGCCCAAGAAAGAGGCAGGGAGAAACCCATCTCGCCCTCACTGAAGCTGTGATGCATTTCTTCGTCGCCTTTTCCTGTATGTTTTTCTTCCCTGGTTAAGATCACGCAGTTCTTTTAATTTAGCTTTCTGTTTGCTTTCAAATTTACCATGAGCATTTCTCACGTCACCAAGATCACTATAGAAATCATTCAGATCCCTCTGTTTCACTTAAAACTAGTGTATCCATTTAAGAAATCTGTTGAAAAGGATGTACGCGAGGAAAGTCTGTCCCCACTCCTGTCCTCCGGGCCTCCCGGCTTCTGTTCCTGCAGCAAGCCTTAGAGATGGTCCATGCTGCTCCGTGTATGTTCTTTAAACAAACACGATGGCAGCGCGCACCCGGCCCTGTGCCGTGCTGTCTGTCTGCTTCCGTACTCTTGGCCGCGATCCCGTATCAGTGCACACAGAACCAGCTTCTTTATGACTCCCGTCTCATCATCCTGTGGGTGGATCGTCATTTATCCCATTGGTCTCCTATTGATAGATGCTGAGGCTGTTTCCAGTTTTTTGCTCTGACATCAGCACTGCAATAAATATCCTTGTGCATATGTCCTTTTGCTGACGTGCAATTATGTCTGTAATGAATCATGTTTCCCCATGATTGGGTAAATAAGATATTTAATGACGATTTAATATTCCATTATTATGATTGAATAGGATGTTTATGGTAGACAAAAATCTCCCAAATCAAGGTTAATTGCTATTCCATTCATGTCTGGATCCTTAAAGCAGCCCTGTATACATTTCAGCCGTGTGCTGAATGGCTGAGGCACAATGTGTATGAAAGTTTTCAGCCAAGGCCAAAGCCAAAGCCTTGGAATGAGAAATTCCATCTATTTTCCTAATTGTTTATCTATTGGGAAGATTTTTTGGTTTGGTTTTGTTTTTGAGACAGAGTCTCACTTTCACCCTGGGTAGAGTGCCGTGGCCTCATAGCTTACAGCAACCTCAAACTCCTGGGCTCAAGTGATCCTCTTGCCTCAGCTTCCTGAGTGACTGGGACCTGCCACAATGCCTGGCTGTTTTTCTAGAGATGGGGTTTTGCTCTTGCTGAGTGAGGCTGGTCTGGAATTCCCGAGCTCAAGCAATCCATCCACCGCGGCCTCCCAGAGTGCTAGGATTACAGGTAGAGCCACCCCGCCCAGCCTCTTACTGGGAAGTTTTACATAATTTTTCTTTCTTTCTTTTTTTTTTTTTTAAGCAGAGTCTCAAGCTGTCACCCTGGGTAGAGTGCTCACAGCAACCTCAAATTCTTGGTGATTCTCTTGTCTCAGCCTCTCAAGTAGCTGGGACTACAGGAATCCACCACAACGCCCGGCTATTTTCTTGTTGCAGTTATCATTGTTGTTTTAGCTGGCCCAGGCTGGGTTCGAACCCGCCAGCCTTGGTGTATGTGGCTGGTGCCCTACCCACTGCGAGTGCCCCTTAAATAATTTTTGTTCAGGCTACGTATTGTGGCTCACAACTATAATGCCAGTACTCTGGAAGGAGAAGGTGAGAGGATCACTTGAAGCCATGAGTTCAGAGACCAGCCTAGGCAACATAGACAGACTTTGTCTCTACAGAAAATTAAAAAATTAGTCAGTCATGGTGGTAGGTGCCTGTCAGAAGACTAAGGCAGGAAGATCCCTTGAGCCTAGGAGTTCAAGGCTTCAACGAGCTATGATTGTATCAGTGTACTCCAGCATGGGCAACAGAGTGAGACCCTGCCTCAAAAAAAAAAAAAATTTATTCAAGAAATTAATGGGGCTCAGCGCCTATAGCTCAGTAGGGCTAGGGCACCGGCCACATACATCGGGGTTGGCGGGTTTGAATCCGGCTTGGGCCTGCCAAACAACGACAACTGCAACAACAACAAAAATAGCCGGGCATTGTGGCGGGCGCCTATAATCCCAGCTACTTGGGAGGCTGAGGCAAGAGAATCACTTAAGTCCAAGAGTTTGAGGTTGCTGTGAGCTGTGACGCCACAGCACTCTACCAAGGGCAACGTAATGGGACTGTCTCAAAAAAAAAAAAAAAGAAAGAAAGAAAAGAAATTTATGGCTTTCACAGTCATGAGTGATTTTATTGTACACATGTACTGTGTACTTTATAGGTTTTGTTATGTACTTTATGCATATATAACACACACATTTATTCTTCCAGTGAATGATAGAATTTTAACTTATGAAGCATGTAAGGAAATACTGCATCTCAAACTAAATTGAGAATGATCATATTGGGAAGCATATCTTTTGGTTATCCTTTGGCTATTGTTGTATAACAGACATCCACAAAAATTCAGTGACCTACCACAATAAGCATTTGTTTAACTGAGGTCTGTGGGTCTGGCCCTTAGGGCCTACACTGAGAACTGTTGGTCTGTCAATTTCGCCTCATTCTATCAGCCAAAGCAAGTCCATGGCTCAGCCCAAATTCAAGGGGCAGGGGAAATACCCTGCCTCTTTAGAGGGAAAAGAAGGTGCAAAGCAGGTTTTGGCCATGTCCTGAGGCTGAAGGCAGGCTCTGGCCATATGTTTGGCAGGGGAGGGAACCTAGGCCTACTGATTTCTACGCCTTGACCAGGGCTATGTCCACGGCGTGGACCGGTCATCTGTGTCCTCTTGGTGGTATAACAGGGGCTCCTTCTCCTTGCAGGGGAACATGGGCCCTGCTGCCTTCTGGCTCCTGCTCTTCCTTCTCAAGAATCCGGAGGCCCTGGCTGCTGTCCGTGGAGAGCTCGAGCATATCCTGTGGCAGGCAGAGCAGCCCGCCTCCCAGATGGCCACCCTTCCACAGAAGGTTCTGGACAGCACTCCTGTGCTCGGTGAGGTGGTCAGACCCTCCAAGATAGCCTCGAAGACTGGGTCATCCTGGGCTCCCCCAAAGCCCTCCCTAACATGGGTTCTTCCTGGGCTCCCCAAAGCCCTCCCTAACATGGGTTCCTATCCTTTAGGGTCCTTCAGTGTCATCTGGCCCAGGGTTTCCCTGAGCCTCTTGTCTTTGTAAACCTGGTATTCCATGCCGCAGTCTCAGCTGCTTAAGACTTACGGTGTCATTAGAAAATTTTCAGTAGCAAGTGACAGAAAAACCTAACTTAAATTGCCTGAAGTGGAAAGGGGATTTTATTTGGGAAAGGGAACTAAAATAAGTCCAGAGATACTGGTTTCAAACACAGATGAATCCAGGTGTTTTAACAGTGTCACCAGGACTACTCTGTCCCTCTCCATCTCTCAGGTCTGTTTCCCACTGGGATGGCTCCAGTCTTGGCCTGGCAAATTGGCTGCCAGCAGCTCAAAGCTGACTTGCTCTTGGGGGTGGGAGTGTGCCCCTTTTACAACAGCCCCACCAAAAGTTCCAGGACTGTACCTCATTGGCACATTGGGGATCACATGCCCATCCTGAACCAATCACAGAGTTCAGAGGGATGCTCTGATTGGCCAATCACAGCCCAATCCCAGGAGTTGAGAGTAGAATCAACAGTCCAACCCCTGAAAGTAGGAGGGCATGGACCCCAGAGGAAAACCAGGGGAATATGTGCTGTGCAGGCAGAAACAGATATGAGAAGCCCAGTCTCCCTAGCCTTCTGCTATTTGCCTACCTTCTATCTTCCTTCACGGCCTCTCTTAGAGTCATCCCCAGATCCCCTCATAGTCAAGGATCTCAGAGGGATAACAGAGGTCACATCTCATCATCTGACCTTTTTCACTTTGCTGTGTGACTATGGGCAAGGCACACATCCTCTCTGAGCCTCTTCACTTCCCTCTAAAATAAGAGCTGCGGTGGCATTCGAGTGGGTGAGGGGACAGCCTGCTGACCCTTCCCTGCACCCACCCCATCTAGACAGTGTGCTGAGTGAGAGTCTCAGGCTCACAGCTGCACCCTTCATCACCCGTGAGGTCGTGGTGGACCTGACCATGGTCATGGCAGATGGGCGAGAATTCAACTTGCGACGTGGTGACCGCCTCCTCCTCTTCCCTTTCCTGAGTCCCCAGAGAGACCCAGAAATCTACACAGACCCAGAGGTAAGTGGCAAGGGTGCTGGTCATACTGGGAACTGTAGGATCTGCCAGATCTCAGTGGCAGCCCAATTTTGCTCTTACTTTGCTGTGTGACCTTGTCCAGGTGACTTCACTTGTGTCTGCATCCTCACCTGTGAAATGGACCTCTTATGTCAGAAAAGACCTCCCCAGTGCTTGTATTCACTGAGTGCTTTGTAAGCAATAGCTGAATAATGTTCCTTTTTCCAGAATGTTTCAAATATCAATTTCCCAACACTCTTCCTTCTCCCTGGACTTTGAGATGGCGCAAACTTTTCTAGTTGTTCCCAATTGTTAACAGATTGAGTATTTACTGTATTCCATTCACCCATTCATCCACCCATTCATCAGCCCACTTATCTATCCTTCCATCCACCTGTCTACCCATTCATTCACCTATCTGTTCACCCACCCATCCATCCATCCACTAACCTATCTATCTGCCAATCTATCCATCCATTTATCTACCCACCAATATACCCATCCATCCATCTGTCTAGCTGCCCTTCCATCTATCAGTCTATCCGCCGGTGTCTTCACCTCACCTTCTACCCATCTTTCACTCCACTCAGCACCTCTTCCATCAAGCCCTGTGCTCAGATGCGATTCTTGCCTTACCAGGGTGCAGTGGAACCAAAGGAAATTGGCCTTCTTTTTTAAAAAAATTATTTTGATTTCTTTGTTTTATATTACAGAAGTAATATACACTTGTAAAATAGAAAAATAGAGAAATATATATTTAAAAGTAAAAATAAATTATTTCCCCTTGCCTTTGGTTTCAGAGTTACCTAACCATGGCTTGGAATGTGTTCTTTAAGTTGCTTTTATGCCTTTACAGATATACACACAACACACACGAATAGTTTGGTGTGTGTATGTACAGGATCACACAATACTTACTATCCTGAAACTTGCTTTTTTCACTCAACAACTCGTTGTTGATTCTTGCCATGTCAGGATACCCAAACCTTTTGCAATAATTTTTAACTAAGCCCCTATCAATTGACCTTTACATTGTTTCCGATTTTCGCCCTCTTCTCAACACAAATATAATGAACAGCCTCATGCGTTTTTCTTGGTGCAGGCTGGTTTGGAGGGTAGAGTCAGAAACGAACCTTTTTCCTACTTCAGGTTTTTAAATATAACCGATTCCTGAACCCTGATGGATCAGAGAAAAAAGACTTTTATAAAGATGGAAAACGGCTGAAGAATTACAACATGCCTTGGGGAGCAGGGCACAATCAGTGCCTGGGGAGGGCTTATGCCTCCACCAGCATCAAGCAGTGAGTAGGGGCAGGGGCGGTCCTGGTTCTTCCTGTTGACACTGCCCTTCTTTCCTGAGGGCTCAGCCAGAATGGTTCAGGGCAGAGGCTCTAAACCGATGGTGCGTGAGCTATCTCCTACCCCCAAATCTATCTATTTGTGTGTCTTTTTAATGTGTACTAACCTTTAAGAATCAGATCTCACGTGAAAAGTCAGATTTCTGATTTCTTTGGAAATAATTGGATCTGGCAGCAGGTTCTTCCCTTGAGGACTGGAGTCGGAATACTAAACACCGCACACTCCATGCGGCTTACCTCAGCTGTCCCTCTGTGGCCGCCGTGTCATCTTCAGAACCTCACAGCAAGAACTGGCTGAACTTCACTGTTCCCACATGGTTATTTTAACACCTGTGGAGCCCGAGAGCCTCAAAGTCTCTTCTCTGGACCTTGGTCCCCAGGATTACAGATAGAATGAGGGGTTATGACATCTGCCCTGTCTTTCTGTGTAGCCTATATGTGATCATAAGTTGTGTAGCCTATATGTGATCATAAGTTGGGTGACCTTTGGGGCAGCTCTTTCCTCAACTATAAAACAGGGGTTCTCATTATAAGTATATTCCAAGGAGGAGTCAGGATAAATGAATGGGATCATTCTAATTTCTTAACCCATTCCCTGGCTTATTGTAGGCATTTGATAAATGTTAATTATTATCATAATTACTCATACCATTATTAATGCACAGATATTATATTCATATCATTATTACAGTGTTAAGTGAATGGGCACGTTGTACTAACCTTTTGGCCTTCGTTTTCACAATGAAGAGTGATCATAACAGTTGATTATAATACGGTTCATATGTGTTCCTAAAAATCACCTCATATGTGAAATCATGCAAAAAAAATCACAAGGGGCGGTGCCTGTGGCTCAGTGAGTAGGGCGCCAGCCCCATATACTGAGGGTGGCGGGTTCAAACTCGGCCTCGCGGCCAAACTGCATCAAAAAATACCCGGGTGTTTTGGTGGGCACCTGTAGTCCCAGCTACTCAGGAGGCTGAGGCAAGAGAATCGCTTAAGCCTAGGAGTTGGAGGTTGCTGTGTGCTGTGACTCCACGGCACTCTACCGAGGGCGATAGAGTGAGACTCTGTCTCTAAAAAAAAAAAAAAAAAATCACAAGGTTTATGGGGAAAAAGGGGCTGGGACTCAACACTCAAAAACCTCATCAGTGACACACACACAAAAAGATAAGAACCCCATAAAAATGGCAATAGTCTCACAAGAGTTAATTGGTTAAGAACTACAGTAAAGGGCGGTGCCTGTGGCTCAGTGAGTAGGGCACCAGCCCCATATACCAAGGGTGGCGGGTTCAAACCCGGCCCTGGCTGAATTGCAACAAAAAAATAGCTGGGCGTTGTGTTGGGCGCCTGTAGTCCCAGTTACTCGGGAGGCTGAGACAAGAGAATCGCCTAAGCCCAGGAGCTGGAGGTTGCTGTGGGCCTTGAAGCCATGGCACTCTACCAAGGGCGACAAAGTGAGACTTCGTCTCTAAAAAAACAACCAAAAAAAAAAAAAAAGAACTACAGTAAATATGGCCTCAGGTAGGTGTGTAGGTGTGTGGGTGTGTGCGCGCAGATGTTCTGTGGATTTCTGCACAGGCAGGTTCAGCTGGATGCAGATCTTGTGTTCACCTTGTGTTCCTTGCAGATGAAACTGCATATGAGCAAATGTGGACATTTGTGATGCTTAAATCACATCTTAATATGTCAATTGCACTGGAGCAAATTCACCTCTTTAAAACAAGCGGTAGAGCAGATCTGACTGTAGTTCCTGCCTCGTCAAGGTTCTGAACAGATCAGAGATAATGGACACTGGATGCTTAGCATGGTGTCTGGCACATGGTGTTTCAGTAAATTAGCTAATTTGTTGTTATTTTTATCTCACTTAATTGTCATGGCAACCCTGCCAGGTAGTTATCAGTCTCAAACTGAGTCTATCCGGGTGAGGTGTCTAAATAATAATAGTAAAGATAAAGATAAATTAAAAGTAAAAAAACTGAGTCTAGACAGGTCAAGTCAATTGCACAGCCATGCTCCCAGGAAGCAGAGATGCCCGGATTCGAATGCGGGTGTGAGCAGGGAACCTCCATCCCTGAGAAGCTTATACTTTAGTATCCTGCAGCGTCAGAGCTGGAAGGGACCCGTCTTACCTTTCCTCTATTTTACCAGATGGGGGACCTGAGACGCAGAGTGGGAAAGTTGGTGAAGGCCTCGCACACATAAGTGGCAGAGCCCAGGTCTCCCGTCCAGGGTGTTAAAATCCCTCTAGCCCCATCTTCTTTCGTCTTCACTCATTCAGTAAGGTTAAAGAATCCCTTTGTATGCTCAGCCCTGTGTTACCTGGGTAGGCATAGGGGATAGTAATGGGACACAGAGTCATAAAAGATACACTCCTGACCCTTACGAACGCGAGAAGTAGCAAGCACAGTAAGAAAGCTGGGCAGGAACCGGTTAACATCCATGAGGCTGGCCCCACATTTAGAGGGGGGCACCGATTACATCATAGACATGGCAGTGTTGTATGTTTGTAGCTTTCCGGAAGATGGCAGTAGAGAGCGCTCTTTTTTTACAAAGTTGATCTGTTAGGCCAGTTCTCAGGGCGGCAGTAACAGGTCTGAGAGAATGGAGCCTGTTTTCGCATCTCACACAGGCACCTGTGGGTGAGCAGCAGCCTGATCAGGACAGACAGTGAGGGTTCCAGGAGTTTGGAGAAAGGGGGGGATGGGTGTGAGCAGGAGGAACCAGAAGAGCCCTGTATTAACCACCAGAAGCTCAGCTCTGCTGCTGTGACAAGGATAGCAGAGTGTCAGTGGTTTACACCAAAAGGGGGTTTGCTCCTACGCACACAGTGTTGGCTGCAGGTCTGGGGGCTTCTCCCCTCCACGCAGAGACTCAAGGGCTAAGCTCTTTTCATCTTTCAGCTCCACCAGCTGCCAGGCAGGAGGGCAGGCAGGAGGCTCTTAAGGTTTTGATGGCTGAAGTGACTCATGACACTTCCACTCACAGCCCATTAGCCAGATCTCATCCGCGGATCTGACCTTATAGAGTGCTGAGAGATGTGGGAAGCTTGTGGCTTTTGGGTGAGCAGCAGGTGCCTGACTCACTCTCTCTCCCCGTCCTTTCTCGCCTTTCCCAAAGTGAGAGTTGGGGTCAGACTCAGAAGGAAGCCACTGCTCTCCTGCCTCCCCCTTCTTCACAACTTTGGTGCCATCTCTCTGCAGATTTGTGGTCCTCGTGCTGATGCAGCTGGACCTGGAGCTAATGGACGCAGGCGTGGAGGTCCCCAAGTTCGACCTCAGCAGGTACGGCTTCGGGCTTCTGCAGCCAGAACACGACGTTCCCATCCGGTACCGCGTCCGGCCGTGACATGCGGGAGCAGACGGGCCTCCGCCGCCCCAAGCCTTCCGGCTCTCTTTGTCACCCTTGACTTGGGTTTGGGGCCAGCATTACCACTTTCCCATTTTACTCCCAGAACACTGTGTCCAGGGGAGGGGAAGGAGGAGAAGCTGAGGGAAGGTGAACAAAGAGACATCAAAAGCTCTATGCATTCTCTGCTGTAAAGTTTTCCCCAAATCAGGCTTTTCTGCTTCCGGCTCACTGTGATAGGCATGAAAGCTAATACAGACAGGGCAGAACCAGGAGTCCTCCATGCTGTGCCCCCAATTCCCAGAGCGGTCACATTCCAAGTTCTTACAACTGATGTGTTCCAGGCCTTGTCCAGTCAGAGCAGACGCTGGCCACAGAAGGGCCACTCAGAAGCTAGCAGTGTGTCCGTTGAGACAATCCTGTCCCCCAGTTACTATTAAATTAGCTAAAGTCAAAGGAGCCCCTGGGAATTTCTGCTTTCCGGGTGCCCCTCTCATGGGACACTTCCCTCATCACTCCCTTCACACTGATATTTGAGGAAACGCCAGAGGTTTTCCCGAGGTTGGGGAACCTGGAGTGTACAGTGTGGGCACCTCGGAACGCTGGGCTCTGAGTAGAGTTCTCTGGGCTAAAGTTACAGGTGCCACATGGGGTGGGCTGTCCCTGTGTCAAAAGACTCAGGGGGAGGACTAAGGAGGACACAGCCCTGATGGGACAGCTCCTGAGACTGGCGAACCAAAAAGAGGAGGGACCAGATGCTCCAGCAGTGGGCCCGTGATTTTTTGGCCTTTGCTTTAAAAAAAAAGTACCTTAAGGGCGGTGCCTGTGGCTCAGTGGTTAGGGTGCCGGCCCCATATACTGAGGGTGGCAGGTTTGAGCCTGGCCCTGGCCAAACTGCAACAAAAAAAATAGCTGGATGTTGTGGCGGGCACCTGTAGTCCCAGCTACTGGGGAGGCTGAGGCAAGAGAATCGCCTAAGCCCAGGAGTTGGAGGTTGCTGTGAGCTGTGACGCCACAGCACTCTACCGAGGTCGATCAAGTGAGACTCTGTCTCAAAAAAAAAAAACAAAGTTACCTTAATTGTTATCATCTTTGGGAGAGTTAATTCAAAATGTCCAGCTTCTCTTGAAAACTTGGTAGATATGGCCACACTGGGCTCACACCCCCAAGGGTAACTGTTGACCAGAGCTGAGTGGCAGCCACAGGGCCTGGGCTCTCTGGTTTGTAGGATTTTGACTTGGTCTGATTGCACCTTCACAGTGACTCCTGGCCCTGAAGGCATTTGAGTTCACGATTCTGTTCTAACTCTTAGAAGTGATATTGTAGGAGGTGGCAAGGAACAGCTCATTGGTCTGCAGACCAGTTGTCCATTGCAGCCCGGGTGCAATGCACCACCCTTTGAACAGATCAGTGATGAAAATGTGCCTTTGCCTCAGTTTTAGAAAAAAAGCAGCTTAAAGGGAAAAATTGGCTGGGCACACTGGCTCACACCTGTAATCCTAGTGACTTAGAGGGCTGAGGCAGGACGATGGCTTGAACCCAGGGGTTGGAGGCTACAGTGAGCTGTGATAGTGACACTGTACTCCAGCCCGGGCAACAGAGCAAGACCCTGTCTCTTTGTAAAAAAAAAAAAAAAAAAGATCAAGAGAAATCACCTGCAAACCTTTAATATGATGGTAAATATATTTTTATTAATATTAGGTCATGTTATATTGAGTACCCTTGAAATGCCTGTCCCAGGCACAGGAAACATTTCTACTCCTCCCAGCACCTGAATGAAAAGAGGATGGTTATACCCACTTTACAGATGAAAAAACAGTCTCAGAGAGGTGCAGTGACTTGCCTGGGGTCACACAGCTTGTACACTAGTAGAACTCGGGAAACATACATATTGTCTCAGGAGTAGGTGCTGGATGGGCAGCTCTTTGTTCCTTGGGCTCAAGGATGGGGTGGGAGGGACATTCTCTTTGACTTGGCAGGGCTGACCTTGCCAGTGGGTGCCTCTCAGGAGACACAGGCACACATAACAAAGACCCTTTAGCTTCAGTTGGAGGGAGAGGAGAGGATCCACAACCTCTGAATGTCCCAGAGGCTGTCTCTTCTCAGAGCAGCCTTGGGGGTTGGGGGCTTCCCTGGCGCTCAGTCTTCAGGCACCCCCAGGATTCCCAGACAGACACTGTGATTGGCAGGAGGCGGGATATCCCCAGGGAAACCCATCTTCACGCCTGGGTGACCCCCGCTGCCGCCTGCTTCTTAACTCTGCAGGAAATCAGAGCTGGCAGCCTCCTGTAGGAGGACAGAGCCGGTTTCCATGGCAACCCTCAGCTGCCGCCTCGCGTTTCGGAAGGGAAGGAAGAAAGCCAGCAGAAATAGCTGGGAAGGTCTTGCACAGGTTGCAACCCTGGTGTGCTGGGGGGAAGCCCTCATGACTTCCCCCTTCCAAATCAGACCAGGTTGTCACTGAGACTAGATTCTCACCTGCCTTCAAAGAAGGGCCGATTCCCTTTAAAGGTGGAACCTCCTTGGAGCCACAATCATTAGTGAATCACTTGAGGGAAAGACGGTTCTCCCACCAGGCAGCTCCAGCTGGTACCTGAGATATTGAAGTACAGCTCAGGAGGCAATAACTTAAACCTGCCCTTCTTTTAATCTTTATTTTTTTTTCTCCTTAAAAAAAATAAGCTACAGAGAAAAGAGAGGTTTAGCTACTTGCTGCAGGTTGGTTAGGAAGCTATCTATATCACCGTACTTCTTCACGCCTTGCTTAAAAGTCTCAAAATTACAGGACATACATTAGAAACATTCTTAGGGTGTCCAATGAAGTGTTCACTTAACATTGTCATTATTACTGTTATTTGCTGGGTTTTATATTGTTCTTCACCAATTCTCCTTTAAACAGACTTGCTTTTTAAACCTACATTTGTAGAAAAGGGGAACTTTTTTTTGATTGCTGCCAGTAATGGACAACATATATATCACTCGTTGCCAAAAATAGAAAGTGACTGTGAAAAATAAATTTGCTGGAGTGGGGCGGGGGGTGCCTCCATGGTGTTGCCAAGGCTCAGAGCCCTACAGCTTTCTCTTCTTCTGTGACAAAATGAGATAACACACTGGCATCTCCCTGGCTTTTTCCAGGGACAGGAAGAGGAGTAAGTTGCTTACCGTAAGGGCCACCAGAGCCATCTCCCTGCATACTAGTGACCCCTACTCACAGGGAGCTGGGGGTATCTCACCTACCCATTCTCTAGGAGAAACAGCCTCTAAGAGTCCAAAGGTCTTGCCCAAAGCCATTGATTTTGATGATTTCTTTTTAATAAACAGCATTTCCTGAGTAGCAGTGATTGTTAAGGCTTTCTATTTTAATAAAGAGTTCTATTTTCATATAACGTTGTCAAGTGGAAACATGCTGAAATCTATTAAACCATCTTCGTTTGTGGAACTGCCTCTGAGTGTGATTCCAATAGAGGGAGTTGGCTGTGTCTGAAAGGGTGAGGTTAGCTCCTGGGATGGGAGCACAGAGCACCCACTCTGGGCCTGGCTCGGAGTCAGGGCTTCTCATAGACAGAATCAAGTCATACCTCCACCATCTGCCAAGGCACGTATTATTATCCCCATTTTTACAGAGGAAGAGACTGAGGGTCAGAGAGGTGAAGTGGCTCACCCAAGATCAGATAGCTAAGAAGCAGCAGACTCAGGATTCAAATGTAAGGCCATCTGCCACCTGAGACAGTGTTCAGGATCTCCATGGCGGCAGCAGAAGGACTGGCTACCTATACATCATTGTACTTCTTCATACCTTGCTTAAGAGTCTCAAAATTACTCTTTTAGAGTAATTTTGGGTACCCATAGAGGACCTTGGGGTGAAGGGTCACAAGCAGACAACATAAAAGATCTCTTGAAAATTCATCGGGCATTCTCCACCCTTCACCAGAATGCATGCAATTGTTTTAGGATAAAAAAGAAAGGGTGAAATGGATTAAATTAGCTTTGTGAACAATGACAAAGGGGAAATTGTTCTCTCAAATCTTGCAGTAAAAATTCATCCCAGGGCAGATGTCATCATCGGTTTCCTCATCTGGGGTCAAGGAAGCACATCTAGTGGGACTGAATTTGGCTGTGTGTGACTGACTTCTCAATGCAACGTGATAGCATTTTACACTTTAACGTGTTTACTATATTCAAAACAGCACGTATTTATTTTTCTCTCTCAAGCACAGATAGGTGACCAGAGGTGGTGTGGCTTCTCTTTTCCAGTCCTGCTAGCATCTATAAATCAGTGGTTTCCACTCAGGGGCTGCTTAAGCTCCAGTCATTTTATCTACATTCCAGTCAGGAGGAAGGAGGGAGGAGAAAAGAGAAGGAAAATCTGCTTTAATCCCATTCGTCAGGACTTAGTCAGATGACCCCCTCTTGCTGCACAGGAGGCTGGGAAGTGTAGTCTTTCCAGGACACAAGCGTGAGCCCCCAGAGCGGGTGCCATAGCCCAGCATGAGAAGCTGCAACATGCTCTCCCTGTGGTCCAAACCACATGGCAGGGCCAGAGGGATAGGGCTTGGCTTTCCTGAGCCACTGGCTTTGCATTCTAGGTCCTAGGGGTCCGCAGCTCCAACACTTTTCATACCCTGTACCATTAATGTCAACGGAAGGATTCCAGTGTTTTATTTTACCAGGTAAGGACATTAAGAAACACATTTGTAGGTTGGGCCCTGTGGCTCATGCCTGTAATCTCAGCATTTTGGGAGGCCGAGATAGAAGGATCGCTTAAGAACAGAATTTTGAAAATGCAAATCAAAACTACCTTGAGATATCATCTAACTCTAGTAGGATTAGCCCACATGACGAAATCACAAAACCAGAGATGTTGGCATGGATGTGGAGAAAAGGGGACACTTCTACATTGCTGGTGGGAATGCAAACTAATACATCCCTTTTGGAAAGGCATTTGGAGAACACTCAGAGATCTAAAAATAGATTTGCCATTTGACCCTATAATTCCCTTACTAGGTATATACCCAGAAGACCAAAAATCACATTACAACAAAGATATCTGTACCAGATTGTTTATTGCAGCCCAATTCATAATTGCTAAGTCATGGAAGAAGCCCAAGTGCCCATCGATCCAC
>CAUYRH010130054.1:0-13441 GCA_963574655.1 Perodicticus potto | reverse complement strand
GGAAGGGACTGTATTCATTCATTTCCTGGCCAAGGAACCCATACACCTATATATACCCTGAGGCTAGAGGCCTAGAGGAGGAGACGGGGAAAGACCGGGAGAGGAACGGAGAGAGCATCTCTCTCCCCACTTGAAATCTCTCTCTCTACCAGGAGCTTTGGTGTTTTCTGTATTTTTTTCTGTAAATCAATTCTGTCTTACCACAGAGGGGTGGGGGGGAAAATAATGTAATTAAGAATAATAAAATACATATATTTAAATTAAAAAAAATTCTGTAATGCTAGTGCCTAAAGATGGGTATCCTGGCTTAAATAAAGAGAGTAAAATCCTTTTTCTTCAAAATCTCTTTTATTCTATTTGGGCACTCAACAAATTGGATGATGCTCTGTCAATTCAGAAAATTTCCAAATTTTTATCTATCTACAAACAGTTAAAAATTATTAGGGTAACTGGTCATTTCTTAGAATGAAGAAGTCAAATTAAAATTTAGTTTATATTGCTAGATATCTTCAAGGAAGTTGAATCTTAACATTTGCAAATATCATTATAATTTAATTACATAGGTAGACACACACAGAAATAAAAATTGCTTAGGTAAATCTTCCATGGTAAATATGAGATGCTCATCTCTGTCACTTTTGTCTTCATTGGGTAGAATTGCTGAGTATGTATGAGGTGTGTTTATGGAGGATGAGCAGATCTGATTATCCTCCTATAATCTTTCTTTCTTCCCTCTTATTCCTTCTCTTTTTCCAGCATCTTTGTCTCCTATTTTCTTCCTCTAGTCTTTAAATTATTTCCCATTTTTTCTCTGTGGCTTAATTTGCTATTCTCTTAGAAACAATAATTCAGATGGGAGGATTACTTTTAAGATACATATAATTCACACACTTACAAGAAGTTGAATAAAGTATGTGCTTTTAAAATTTTAAGTGGTAATAACTAGAGAATATTTTGGCAGTACCCAAAGAGAAACCACAGAATCCACACTAACATTTACTTGTCTAACACCAGGCAAACCAATCCAAGCTCAAAACTAATGTTCTTTATCATTGAACATATTTTCTATTGAAAGAATAAATACATTTTTCTACTTTAGGATTTTTTTTCTATTTCTAATATAATATATTTAACCACCCCTTCATTTTATATAATGTCCTGAAGTGTTTTTTGTTTCTTTTTTCTTTGTTTTTGATTCACTGAAATATTCTGTGGGTTGGTGTTCTAAAGCTTTTTAATATCTTTAAAAAGGGGGCATGTCATGATCCCATGATTATCTAAGTATTTTTACAGTGTTCCTTAACTAATACTACAAGGCCCAGCCTTCTCACTTTGTCTCCCATCTCACCTGTCTCCTAATTTTTTAAAATTAAGAATTGCATAAAAGGAAAAGTGCTTCTGGTGATTTATTTTTCTCTCATCTTTGCATCCTCAGGAGCAGCTAGTAAGAACCTGCTCTTAATAGTTGTAGATAGGGCTCATTTGCAAGAATAATGGAGTAATAGTGATCTATCAGTTTAGACTTTGATGGCTATATCTCATCAGAGGCTGGCATAGAGCAAAATAAGGAAATACTCTCCATGATTAGAAGAGAACATTATAAAATACCTTGTGAGCAAATCCTACAGCATTTTGTAAAATAACAGATTATTCAGATTGCCTAGATTTTCTTATAAAAATATAGCAGTGCCATGGAAAGGTTTTTGGTCATTATTCATAATTATCTGAATTATCTTATTAATATATATCCATCAAGGGATTGATCATGGTAACCTGTCTGTAGATTTGAACTTAATGCTTATATTAGTCAAGGTCCTTCAGAGAAACCAAACCAGCACACACACACACACACACACATACACACACACTTATAAGAAGATTTATTCTCATGCCTGTAGTCCTAGAATTCTGGGAGGCCAACGTGGGTGGATTGCTTGAGCTCAGGAGTTTGAGACTAGCCTGAGAAAGAGTGAGGCCTCATCTCTACTAAAAATAGAAAAACTAGTCCAGGTGTGGTTGTAGGCACCTGTTAGTCCCAGCTACTCAGGAGTCTGAGGCAAAAGGATTACTTGCACCTAAGAGTTTGAGGTTACTGTGAGCTAAGACAACATAGCACTCTACTGAGAGCAAGAAAATGAGATTCTGTCTTTAAAAAAAGAAGATTTATTATAAAGAATTGCTCCCGTGCTCATGGTGGGAGGATGGCAGGCTGGAGACCCAGGAACTCCAGTATTGCTGTTCAGGTGAAGGCAGTCTGCTGTAGAATATCCAGTTTTTTGTTCTATTAAGGGCTTCACTTGATTGGATGAGGTGCACCCATGTTATGGAAGTCAATCACCTTTACTCAAAGTTGACTGAGTAATCTTATCTAAAAGCTCCTTCACAGAAATATCCATAATAATGTTTAATCAAATATCTCAGCACCCTATGGCCCAACAAGTTAATGCATAAAATTAACCATCATCATTCCCAAGCAAGCTTCAGGATAATGCTCTTTGCCAGATTTACATAAAGAAGAGAAATCAAATGTGAAATGAATTATCAATTTCAGAAAGTGCAGACTACTCTTCTGAGGAATAACAAGGATAAAAACATTCCTACACAAACAGAACTTATGATTAAATCACAGTGGTCAGGAAATCACCAAAAAGCTATGATTCCCTATAACTTGCATCCTCAGGCCTAAAGAAGCCATATCACAAGAAAACTAGATAATTTATGCCATCAACAGGGAAAATTATTTATCCTAAGTTTTATGGTAGCTCACTGCGCAGATTTCCTCTGTCCAAATAACAGCTGAACTCTAGCTCTGCAATTCATTTTGTAAAGGTATTTTTAAAAGCTTTAGGATGAATTACCTTAACACTTTTGGTGAAAACAGTAATTATCAACACATAATTATCTGCACAATCACATAGTTACTTTGCATAATTTTTCTAATATACTTTTCATTGGTCATTTGCCAGAGCAAATTTAACTTTAAACAAACAAACAAGCAATTTCTTTTACACAATTTTAAAAAAATGTAGATCGTTATTATTCTGGTAGAAAAATCTCTAGTGGCAAGTTTTCCTACTTCTGTTAAACAATATAAATACTTAGAGAACAGCATTGAGCAGTGTTTTTATCATTCAAAAGTGTTACTCTTTTAAAGTATGCTTTGTCCTTTTTTTATTTCTGTCTATAAAATCTACAATTTTATATAAATAACACTGACTATAACTTGGGCTTTTCACTAAACTACCAGGGCCAGGGCTCTTAGCTGCCTGGGGTCCTATTATAGTATATAAATAACTTTGCAAATATGGCTCTTAAAACTTTTAATTGAATAATGTCATAAAAATGACCTGGCAAGAGATACTTATTTGCAAAAGTTTGGTCTTGAACTGGAATCACTAAAATCACATTATGCAATGAAACTTTCAGAATAATTCCTTTTATATTTCTCCTTCCTAAAGGAGTTCCTGTGTTTTAGATTGTAATACTGTTATAGTCCCTAAGGCAAATCTCTGATATATCAATGTTTGTAGGCTGCCCCTACAAACCTCAAGACATACAAATCTACTTGTGTGTCATCATTATAGCATTAGTCCTTGACTTTGCATTTCTGGTCCACTGTTTTGTTTTGTTTTAAAATATGTGCTTAGGTCTTTGAATGGGGCAAGGAAGATCTTTAGCCTTTTTGTATTTGGATTTTATTGCTACCTTTTTAGAACTCTGAAGTGCAAAACATCATTAAAGAATTTTTAAAATAACTTTAACAATATAGCTCTCTCACAGTCCATTCATCTTTTCCCTCAACAGAAATCCACCAGTGACTCAAATATCTTGCATAATGATTACAGATGGAAGAAATATCAAGATAAATACTAACCAGGGAGGCAACAGCAAGGAGGAAGAGAGGGCCCCTGTTGTGTGGAAGTGCCACATGGTGGCATCACCATTTCCACCTGGAGCTGGAACCTTCAGGAGTGGTTTTGTATTCCACAAGCTGCAGCAAGTGGAGTTGATAGAAATTCACTAAATGCGTTTATATTGAAATGTTTAGCTCCAATAAACTGTTCACAGGGTTAAGATCATAGTAAATATACCTCTCAGATTAAAATAAAGAATGCCAAATTGGACATAAAGTAAAAATTCTATGTCTCAGAATCAGTTGTGGTGCCAGGCTGGGGAATTAAGGAGGGCAGAGGCATCGAATCTTCTTTAATTGAGACAGCAGATTTCATTGGCCATTTATTTATTTATTTTTTTGAGACAGAGCCTCAAGCTGTCATCCTAGATAGAGTGCTGTGGCATCACAGCTCATAGCAACCTCCAATTCCTGGGCTCAAGCGAGTCTCCTGCCTCTGCCTCCCAAGTAGCTGGGACTACAGGCCTGGGACTACAGGCGCCTGCCACAATGCCCGGCCATTTTTTTTTTCTTTGGTTGCAGCCATAATTGTTGTTTGGCAGGCCCGGGCTGGATTCGAACCTGCCAGCTCAGGTGTACGGGCTGGCGCCTTAGCCCATTGAGCCACAGGCACCATGCCTCATTGGCCATTTTGAAGAGATTGTAAGAACTTTTTTTTTTTCTTTTAATAAGGAGTTATGCATCTTTTTGATCACTGTAGTGAGGAGGATTATGGTAGGCAACGTTCTGTGACAAACTGTAGATTCTCAGTGGCTTAATTTAAGAAAGATGTTTTTTATTCATGACAAGTGCTAGGCAGGATGAGAAGCTTTCCTTCATCTGGTCACTTCACAAGTTGGAAAGCACAGCCTTTTCATGGCTGCTGTGGCTGCGATAGAGAGAGCTAGAGGTTTTATGGATAGGCTGGAAATGTCACTCATCAACTTCCTCCCACAAATCGACCAGGACAGAGCTGCATGGCCCCATCCTAACTGTAGGGGAGACTAAGCAATACAGGGAGTGTATTGGTTTACTCTTTGGACTAGTTGATGAGAACTGTCTCTGGAATTAGATAGTGATGCAGTATTGGAATTTATTAATATGAGCATAGGGAAAATAGATTCAACCAAAATTTATTAATGTTCATGTCTCACCAGTTACATGGACAGAAAGGAATTATCATAGTAGCTATGACTTACTAAGGGTTTACTAAATTTCAGACACCATTCTAAGGACTTTTCCTGTGTTATCTCATGTCATCTTCATTATTACTTCATGGTAGGCATTTTGATTATTACATCTATTCTACTAGTAGGCAAATTGTATCAAGAAATGTTAAACAACCTGCCCAATGTCACCTGGAGGATAAGTTGGCCAAGCTGGAGAAGTCTGACTCTAGAGACAGGTGTTTTTCTGTGTGTAATTTATTTATTTTTATTTTATTTTGTTTTATTAAATCATAAATACATAGATCATGTATGCATTAATGCATTTCTCTGTGTAATTTTAAGTGAAGGACAATAGAGAGCCCCAAGGAGCAAATCAGCTCAGGTCAGTGATTTTATTCTCACCAAAAACTTGAATTTCTGAAATTAATCTTGTCTAATAGAAACAGCAATAAATTGGGAGACATATCTGTGGGAGTGGTACACAGGTAGGGAATGAAGCACATTGCAGATGTTTCTATTTTAACTGTCATCTCATGGATTCAATGGGGAAATCAGCAACAACATGGTAATCAGTATAAACTGTTTCCTTTGTTACTTTATTCTTAATGTCATCAGAGATAAAAATTCAGCATTGGAAGCAGATCTTGATACTCCAAGATCCAATTGAAATAGAGAAAACTGAAAATAAGGTTAAAAACTTCTCCACTTGATCTTCTGTATTTTGTTCCCCATTAACATATCTTTTTTCTTTTTTTCTGATTTCCTTCCTTCCCTCCTTTTTTCCCCCTGAGTTCTTTATTTTTGCTAACTCTATTTTCTATATGCTTGCCAAGTGTTAATCTATTTTAATAGTCTAGCCTTGATTACATATAGTTTTTGACTTCTGAAATAAAACTTATAATGCCTTTTTCAGTAGGTAGGGCGCCAGCCCCATATACCGAGGGTGCTGGGTTCAAACATGGCCCCAGTCAAACTGCAACAACAAAAAAAAATAGCTGGGTGTTCTGGCTGGGTGTTCAACTACTTGAGAGGTTGAGGCAAGCCCAGGAGTTGGAGGTTGCTGTGAGCTGTGACACCACGACACTCTACGAAAGGTGACAAAGTTGCATGGCTCCATCCTAACTGTAGGGGAGACTAAGAAATACAGGGAGTGTGTTGGTTTATTAATAAATAAATAAATAAATAAATAAATAAATAAATTTCAGATTATAAGTCTCTTTAATTGTTGAGATTAAGAAATGTAAGTAATGTTACTGTTCTCTGTTAAGAATTAAAGTCTTTTTTAAAAGTAGTGGAATTCTATCATTGTATTACTTAAATATAGGCTTACTTTCTAAGACAGTATATTTTCTAGAAACACACCATAAGAAGGTTGGCTAACAAGATAATAGTAAATACAGCTTGTCCATGAGTATGAAAATTTTTGTTTTTATTCTGGATCGTTTAAATCTTTGCTGTCATTTAAGCCATGTTCACATGTATTGCTTTGTCCAATCTGTAATGTTTACATTTATTCTGTAGTATCTCACTACATCATGTTTAAATGTAAACAATTGAGATTTGTTTCTCTGTTGGAATTTTTAAATAACAGTTCTGCATATAACAATGTTAAAGATGTGTCATGGCAGCTGCAAATAACTTTTAAAAAAGAAACTTTGTGCAGCAAATGATCACATTTCATCTACACTCTGGCAAATGGTATTCGCTTTTTGGCTGCAGTTCAGCCTTCGTTTTGCAAACCAACTTCCTGGGACATGAGAATATACATTTTTCTGGGCCAAATATTCCAAAGTGGACACCAATTTGGAACTCCTAGTGTTTTCCAGCTCTCCAGATTTTGGACATATGAACACTGAAAATGCCAGATTTCTCTATTCACGCCAAACATGTAGGCTCCAGAAGCTGAAAAGTCAAGCGTCTCAATTGGAGCATATAAGGCCAGAAGAAAGCTGTCCATGTGGAACAATGACTCCCAGGCAAGAGTTCAGCAAACAGCACCACCTTTTCAGACAAATTCTATGTTGTTTGCTCAGCATCCCCAGAATGGTCAGTTACTTCTAGCTCTGGAAGGAAAGATTAATAATATGAAGGGGAGTTGGATAGGCTGAAGGACATGCACAGTAAAGAAATTGGATAAAGGGAAGTTAGGCTTGATACTTTTCATTTCTGTTCTGTTTTTTTTTTTTTTCGTTTTCAGTTAGCACATAATTTTCTTTCTCTGCATCTCCACATTTAGACAATGTGGATGTAGGTCCTCTTCATTCTGTCATCTTCTCCATTGTTCTTAACTTTCTAACATCTTTATGCTCACTTCTCTCCACAACTCAAAGAACAGAAAAAGCCGTCTGAATTCCTCCTGAACCTTAGCCTGCCTATCTTGGTCCACACGATGTACAAGCCTCCAGAAGGCTGTTCATCTTGCTAAATCAGGGTATTTGCTAATGCAAGCAAGGGTCAGGACTCTTATTGGCCAATTCCTATGCAGGGTGAAGAACTTTCACCCATAGCCATGGACATCATGTTTTTTCTGACTCAACTTCTTTTAAACTGGTAGCATTCAGTCCCAAAAGAAAAAGATACAATAGCTTGGTGCAAACCATTCTCTGCCAACAAAAGAAAAACAAAGGCTTGTGTCCTCTTGACATAGTGAGTTGTGAGGTTGTTGAAGGAAGAGGTGAAGGTGGCCTGGGTATCAGACGGCAGTGGAGACAGGAGAATCTGAATACAGTGCATTGTGCAGGTGGAACTAGTAGAATTTCTCTGTGCTGCATATGAAAAGGGAGGAAAAGAGCACCATCGAGAATGACTCCTACATTTTTGTCTAAGAGATTCAGAACACAGGTGTGCCATTCACAGAGAGGGATGAAAAGAGAAAGAAGCAGGCTGTGGGCAATCAAGAATTGCATTGACATATGAACTTTGGGATGCTTAGGAGACCTCAGATTAGAGGTGAGGTTTAGTGGAGACCATATGGGAACATGTATAAATTTGGGGATTTGTAATGCTTACATGTACAATAGAAAATTAGAAAATTATTTCTAAATATTTCCATGACTACTATAGCCCTTCAATAAATTTCATAATATTACTAGAAGTATGGTTTGAATTTTCCCAAGGGCTGTTGTAACCTTTTAGCAATTCTTTCTTTGTAGCAAATGTTTGATTACTGTGCTGGAGCTGGGGTAGGAGGCTTGCTTTCCAGGGATGCTATTCGTCTATGTGCTGCTCTGATCTTTGAAGTTCTCAAGTAGAATCATATGAAATGATTTCATATTTGATACAAACATTTTGAAACTTACTCTAAGCCTCTTGGTATTTATTTTTTAGAGATTAGATTACACTAATCTCAGATCATATAATTTTCGATTGTCCCCCTTTATCTCAGGAGAATATATTTCAAAACTCTTCAGGGGATTCTGGAAACTACAGATAATATCGAATCTGAATATCATTAATAGGAATATTTTTAAGTTCCTGTCTTGTACTCAGAAATATAATTCATTTTCCATCATAACTGAGAATTATCAACCACTGTGGCTATAACTATTAAAGACTGAGGGGCAATAATAAAATTAACATGACTTTCTTTATCCTTCTTTACAGTTTTGTGGATAGAAGATTAATTCTTGCCTTAGATCTTAGCAACCTCAGCACACTTTTTAATTTCCTTGTTAAGTCAAGAACTTTTACATTTTTACTTATAGGAAGTAAAGTAAAGTAAAGTTTTCATCCTCTCATTGGCATATACGAATTGCCAGTGCACTACTCTTGTGCTTTGGGGCTACTATTAAATATGATAAGGATGACTTGAACACAAACACTGCAATACAGCAACAGTCAGTTGATGTAACATCTGATGAACAGGCGGGTGGCATGTACACCCTGAATATGCTAAACAAAGTAATGATTCACATTCCAGGTAAAACAGAGCAGGACAGCATGAGATTTCATTGTGCTACTCAGGATGACATGCAATTTAAAGATTTTAAATTGTTTATTTCCAGAATTTTCCACTTCATATTTTTGAACCTTGGTTAACACTGGTAACTGGAACTCTATGGAAAGTAAAACTATGGATAAGAGGATTGTACTGTACTTCTTTTTTTAAAGATGCAAACTGCCAGGATTTATCATTATCTTTGCATTGGGATACCCAGTTTTATCTACTTCCACATAGGAAATCTACTTTTTCCCCAATATTATAGTATAGTTCTTTATTGTCTTTTACTAAAAATAAGGATTAGAAGTATCTGCAGTATAGTCTAGTTCAACCTATTTATTTTGAAAAGGAGGTTTAGGGTAGGACAAATGATGTTATTTGTCCATGATCACACACCTAGTTAGGTTTTTTTTTTTTTAGTTGTGTATTTTATTTAGAAGGTGGAATTGGTTCTAAATGTTAAAATATAAGAATTTATTTTTTCTATTGTTCTTGATGATATATAGTTTTAATATTCTAAAAAGATAACCCTGAAAGGGGAAGTGCAGAGAGACAGGACATAACTTGGGAGACTGGTATTATAATCTCAATAAAATGCTTAAGCTGTAGCAGTGAGAATGTAGAAAACTATAAAGGGAAAAACATTTAGAAGGTTATCAGGGGGGTGGATCAATCTTTCAACCATAGCATGTAGCACGAAAGCTAGTGCAGGAAAGTAGTTTCTTAATAATTGGTGTTAAATGGAAAAAAATATTGGATATGGAGAGAATGGGAAAAGTAGAAACTTAAAGGATTCCTGGCTCTGTAGCCAGCTATCCACAGAGGCTCCCATCCAGAAGGAGAGTTAAAGGACAGAAATTTAGCAAGAAAGCCGATGGTTCAGGTTTGAGTCAAAGAGAAGGTCGAAGAACGCACATCAACCCTGCTGGAGCTACCCACGACCCCAAGGATGCAAACAAAAGGTACAGAACACATCACCAAGTGGACGGGAGTCCCCTCTCCCATGAGAATGGCTTGCAGTATACTCCATACCTCCATACAAACAAGCGAGCAGAGTTCTGACGTCCTCCCACTCTACCCCATGGGAGAGACCTTCTAAAAACCAGACCTCCTTCCTCTACTAGGGTGCCATGGCACTCTCCTGCCAGGCATAAAACTGTATATATTCTCTACCTACAAGTTTGAACTCCCGGCATTCCCCTCCACTCTCACCCTGACGTCTGGAGGTCTGTCCCCAACAGAGTACAGATTCTTGGACATTTTCTCAAGGGTTGTGGATGGGGCGTGAACTGTTGCTGATCTGTGCTAATTTTCTGGCTTGGGAGTGGTGAGAGGAAAGTGAGCCGAGTGGAGGCCAAGCTGGAGAGGCGGTCACCTGAGGCACGGAATGGCAGCCACAGCGGCAGCAGCGGGAACAATAGCAGTGGGACTCGCACCCCTGGGGATGTTTTGAGGAGACACTCCCAGTCTCTTGGGGTGGCCAGGGGAAGACAGGCAGCTTCTCCAGTGGCAGCCAATGGCAGAGTGGACCTGTGGCAGAGGTGCAGGACTCAGGAGTGAAGGATATGCCTGAGGCGGTACCGGTTAGGGTGGAGCACAGGAATTAGAATACAGGTGCTGAGAAAGCTGGGTGGAGGCTGCTTTACTCTGCTTCAGACACACCTGGCCCTCAGGGGATGAACGCTGAGACAAAGGAATGGAACTCACAGACTGAGTCAGACCTATTTGCAGCCCAATGTCTGATCCACAAAGGAAAAATTCTGCAAATTTGTTCTGTTCTATCAGCAACATCAATCAGGGATAGGGCTGGAACTGAGTGAATTGCCCCAACCCCTATCAAGTACCCAGGTTGTTAGGCCTCACCTCCCCCTGCCAAACAGTGACAGAGATGGGCGGACTGGCTGAGGAGCCATAGACCCCCCTGTGACCTAGGCAGGTGCAAACCTCTGGAGCATCTGCTCATTGGAGGGAACTGGATCACAGCTCTGCAGGGTTACCAGAGACTGGGTGTTACAGAGGGGCAAGGTGGGGAAGGAGGCATCAACCTCCCCAGACTAATTTACTTGCTGGGGGGGCCCCTCCTGAGCTCACAGAGCACTGGAGCGAGTTATACTAGAGCTGCCAGCAGACTCCTGCTATCTAGTTGCCAGAGACTTTTCAACTTTTTCATTTGAGGTTGGTGCTGGCTGGCACAATTGATTGGGACCTCTTCAATTGGACCAATCACCTGAGGACTCTCCAAAGTGGTGCCCCAGGTGTGTGGTAGTGGGAAGGTTTGATTTTCCTTTTCCAATTATTGTCTGGGGTGTGTGTGTGTGTGACATAACTGCTGTTATTTCTCCACAGCTCAGACTCCAACACAGAGTAACTGATTCTCTAGGGTAACACAGAGACCAGCTGAAAATAAGACAGAGGCACTTAACCCCACCACATCAAGAAGGCCCCCAGTTTTGCAGGGAGTAGCACTGTACGGGTCCTTGGCAAAACTCTAGGGGAAAAGGTATAGACACCAGTCCCATATTTCAGGCAAAGGACTGGTCAATCACTACTCCTAGAATCCCCAACCCAACTTATCCTTATCTACTTATCCAGCCAAACATTGGAAAATAATCATGGGGTGGAATCAGCGGAAAAGCTCTGGAAACATGAACAACCAGAGTAGATCAACCCCCCCAAGGAACAATTTGGTGGACAAAAAAATGACAATCCTATGCATAAACAGATGGCTGAGATGTCAGAAATCGAATTCAGAATTTGGACTGCAAACAAGGTCAATAAAATAGAGGAAAAGTTAGCATTAGAAATTCTGGGAGCATTTCAAAAATTCACTCAAGAAATCAAGGAATTCAAAGACCAAATGACCAAAGATTTTGACACATTGAGACAAGAAGTTGCAGCCCTTAAATATCTGAGAAACACAGTAGAATCCTTCAATAACACAATGGACCAAGCAGAAGCAAGGATTTCTGACATCAAAGACAAAGCTTTTGAATTCTCCCAAACCTACAAAAAGGAAGAGAAATGGAAGGCAAATATGAATCATTCTCTCAGACAGCTCTGGGATAACTCTAAGAAAACCAATATTCGCCTTATAGGGATACCTGAAAACGACAAAGTGGTGCTATAAGGCACAGAGTCTCTTCTTTATGAGATTATGAAAGAGAACTTCCCAGACATGCCAAGAGATTCTCAAATTCAGATAGCAGACAATTTCAGAACCCCAGCATGACTGAACCCAAATAAGACATCCCTGAGGCACATCATAATTAAGTTCACCAAAGTTAACATGAAAGAGAAAATTCTGAAAGCAACCAGACACAAGATATCCATTACCTACAAGGGGAAGAATATTAGAATAACTGAAGATCTCTCTGATCAAAGTTTCAAGCTAGAAGAGAATGGTCATTGACTTTTAATCTCCTAAAATAAAACAACTTTTAACCCAGGATCCTGTATCCAGCTAAAGTGAGCTTCATTTACAATGGAGAAATTAGATACTTTAATGATATTCACATGTTGAAGAAATTTGCTATAACTAAACCAGCTCTCCAGGATATTCTCAAAACTATCCTCCATAATGACCAGTGTAATCCTCCACCATAAAAGTTTTCTCACCCAGGAACTTCTTACCACATTCCAACTTCACAGTGACAAAAGGATTAAAATTGTCCTCTAGATTTTCTACAGATTTATCAATATTTTCAATTAATGTGAGCAGTTTAAATTGTCCTCAAAAGAGGCATAGATTGGCTGACTGGATACAAAAACTCAGGCCAGATATCTGCTGAATACAAGAATCTCATCTTACCTTAAAAAATAAATATAGACTCAAGGTGAAGGGATGGTCATCCATATTCCAGGCAAATGGAAAACAGAAAAAAGGAGGTGTTGCAATCTTATTCACAGATATAATAGGCTTTAAACCAACCAAAATAAAGAAGGATAAGGACAGTCATTTAATATTTGTTAAAGGTAATACTCAATATGATGAGATTTCAATTATTAATATTTATGCACCCAACCAGAATGCACCTCAATTTATAAGAAAAACTCTAATAGACATGAGTAACTTGATTTCCTCCAGCACTATAGTAATCGGAGATTTTAATACTCCTTTAGCACTGTTGGATAGATCCTCCAATAAGAAACTAAGTAAAGAAATTTTAGATTTAAACTTAACCATTCAACAACTGGATTTAACAGACATCTACAGAACATTTCATCCTAATAAAATTGAATACAGGTTCTTCTCAGCACCCCATGGAACATACTCAAAAACTGATCACATTTTAGGTCGCAAGTCTAATCTCAGCAAATTTAAAAGAATAGAAATTATTCCTTGCATCTTCTCCGACCACCATGGAATAAAAGTTGAACTCAATAACAACAGGAATCTGCATACTCATACAAAATCATGGAAGCTAAATAACCTTATGCTGA
>CAUYRH010130049.1:0-31423 GCA_963574655.1 Perodicticus potto | reverse complement strand
AATGACGGCTGCAACCAAAAAATGGCGGGGCCTTGTTGCGGGCGCCTGCAGTCCCAGCTGCTTGGGAGGCGGAGGCAAGAGACTCGCTTAAGCCCAGGAATTGGAGGTTGCTGTGAGCTGTGATGTCACAGCACTCTATCCGGGGTGATAGCTTGAGGCTCTGTCTCAAAAATAAATAAATAAATAAATAAAATAAAATAAAATAAAAAGGCAAATAATGGCTCAACACTATTAGGAAAATTATTTTGATGCCAAAGACTCCCTGACAAGTTCTCAAAGAACCCTGGGTTCCCAGGCCACATGTGGAAGACCCCAGGTATAGAAGGATGACTGTGAACTTTGAAGCTGGGCAGAGTGGGCTTAAATCCTTCCTCTGCCATTTTTTACTTCTAGAACCACAGGCCTGTAAAAGGGGATTCACATCATCTACCCCAAAGGTTAAGAGTACTAACTACAGAAAGTACACAAAACACAGTAGATGTGATATCAGACTTAGCTGTCCTCCTTTTGAGGGGACTCAGTTTCCTCATTTATTAAAGGGCTGGACTGGAAGAGGCCCAAGGCACTCCCTGGCTTCAACAAGCTGTGGCTGTGTAGTGAGAAATGTTCCAGAATTCCACACGTCCCACTCCAGCTCCGGCGGTTGCATTTCCCTTTTCAGCTCCTGTTAACACAAAGGCATATTCTGTTCAGCTGCCGGTGGAAACACATTTGATTTCAGATATAAACACATGCGAGACTCCTCTGAAGACATGCTCGTACTTCTAACCTTTCATATCAACTGAAATATGCATATATCACTTGCAACATGCCTGTGCGCTCTGCTTAGAGGATGTGTGGCCCGGTGCAAAGACATACCCTTACACTGAGGTCATGGCTCCATAATGCCAAAAGCCCCCAAAAGGAGTTTGTGCATGTGCCTACGGAGACAGGTGTGCCCCGTGCACACTGCCTACCCCAACACACGAACGCGCATGTACACGCCACACAAGCACTCAGTCACAGACACACAGGATGGCCCCAGAGACCTTCCAATAGGGCACAGAGCCGCTACTCCTTCCCTTGGTTATTCCCAGGCCCGGCCTCCCCCCGCGCCCCGCGCGCGCCCCCGCCGTCCGCGTCCGCCTTGCCCGGCCGCCCCGGCTGCGGCTCCGGCTCCAGCTCTGCGCGCCTCTCCCAAGCTGGCTCGCGGGAGCGAGCAAGGGAGGGGACCGCAGCGGGCGCCGGAGGGCAGGAGGAGTCTAGCTCTGCGCGGCCGGCAGGCGCGCCCCTGGCTGCTGCAGCAGCTGTCGGTGGCCCGGAGGTGCCAGCCCTCGCGCGTGGGGTGGCTTAGCCACAGGGACCGTGAGGCCCGGGCCGTGGCCGCCAGCGGGGGAGAGCTTGCAGGCGGCATGGCGGGGCTGCGGGCCAGGCGGGGCCCCCGGCTGCTGGCGCTGTCTGCGCTCTGTGTCTGCCTAATGCTGCAAGTCAGCGCCAAGAGGCCCCCAAAGACGCCCCCCTGCCCGCCCAGCTGCTCCTGCACCAGGGACACCGCCTTCTGCGTGGACTCTAAGGCAGTGCCCAGGAGCTTACCCTCGGAGGTCATCTCCCTGTGAGTGGCCAGCTCTGGCTTTGGGGGTGGGGAGGAAAAGGAGGGCAAGAACATGCCTGGGGATGGAGAACCTCTGCTTGCGCTCTTCAGAGTGCGGGAACCAGGAGGACACCAGGGGGTCCTTGGGGCTGGAGACTGCAGGCATCAGGGGGCAGGGAGTCCTGCAGTCCTGCTGGCTCAGCCGCCATGGCTGGGAAGGGCAGGAGTTTGTGAGCAAGAATGAATCATCACCACCATCAACATCCATGAGACCTACTGTGCGGAGGGCTCCTGACTGCCGTTGGGAGTTGTTTACATGAGCATGTGGGCCCCTGCCTGTGATGTCACTGCAAGGGCAGAGGGCTCCTCATGTGGGAGGAGGGGGTGGAAAGTGAGCCATGCTTTCACATCATCCTGGCACAGGTGCACGCCTGCCACTGGCCTGCCACTGGCCAGCCACTTGGCCCTAAGCCCAGCCTGCCTGTCACTTGCAGCAGCTGGCCTCTGGGACCCCCTTGCCTGCAGGACCACAGAGAGGCTGTGAGGCCCTTGGGAGCAGGATGCTGGGTCCCCACCTCCATCCCAGGGCCCCATGCCTCAAGAGCGCCCAGCACATTGTGGATGTTTGGGTGATGATGCTGCGAGTGATGGGTGATGGAACCCTCTCTTGACTAAGAGGGGAGAAGATGGGAGCCACTGGAGCTCCAGGAGGTGGTGAATTTGGGGGGAGAAGGGAAAGACATGCAGGTGGGGGCCAATGCTGGAGAAACGGGGAGTTTCCAGGAGAGCAAGTACAGAAGCCACTGCCCTGTCCACCTCTCACTGTCCCAGCCCAGTGATGCCCTACAGATGCCTCACTGACTTGGTTGTCCCTGTAGGACCCTGGTGAATGCTGCCTTCTCAGAGATCCAGGATGGAGCGTTTTCCCATTTGCCGTTGCTACAGTTCCTGTATGGATGGGCCACATGGAAGGGCAGGGTGGGCTGGGGGGATGGGCACAGGGGACGATCCTGGTCTGGGGAGAGGGAGTGGATGGAGGCAGCCTCTGGAGATGAAGATGCAAGTGTCCTTTACTTTTGCTCCAATAGGATGTGCCACAAAGGGCCGAGCAGCCTGGAGTGGGGAGGAGCTGGGGGCAGCACAGGGCAAAGAGAACTAGGATTGCACAGAAGCCAAAAGGGGATCTTTGAGGGATGGACTTGGCTCCTCTGGAGACCCAAGGGAATTGTGTGCAGTAGCCTGGGCTGGTGGCAGAGGGCGCACATGAGGGAGTTGTCTTAGAGACAGGTGACTCCAGAGATCAGGTTTGAAGAGCTGAGCATGAAAGAGAGGGATGGTCCAAGGGTCTGGAATTCTGCTAAGTGCTCTTGGCGATGGACAGCTATCCCTGAGGGGCTTGAATGGGACAGGGTGAGGAGATGCTATGGGGTAGGGCCAGGAGCCAGCTTGACAGGAGAACTCTACCCTTGGACCATTTTTAGGAGCAGAACTCTGGAACCTTCTAGGGCCAGAATAGGCTTCTTCCTGGTCTTGCTGCCCGCCTCTCCACTGGGAACCCCAAGGGTGGCTACAATGCAGCCTGATCTCAGGGAAGCCCAGGGCTGAGGCAGTGGGCTGGGGCTGGGGCAGCAGGCACATCCCAGGAGCTCTAATTCTTCCTTTGTCTTCCCAGGTTACTCAACTCCAACAAGTTCACGCTGATTGGAGACAACGCCTTCACAGGACTGTCACACCTGCAGTACCTGTGTGTGGGAGGAAAAGGGAGCCCAGGCCTGGGGGTGAAGGGGCCGGGGGTGATGAGAATACTGGAAGGGGGGCTGGGAGGCGAGAGCCCTCAAGTCCTCTGATTGCAGAATCCAAGCAGAAGAAGGTTGCTTCGGCTCGGCGCCTATGGCTCAATGGGCTAAGGCGCCAACCATGTACACCTGAGCTGGCAGATTCGAATCCAGCCCAGACCCGCCAAACAACAATGGTGGCTGCAGCCAAAAAATGGCCAGGCACTGGGGCAGGCGCCTGTAGTCCCAGCTACTTGGGAGGCTGAGGCGGGAGACTTGCTTTAGTCCAGGAGTTGGAGGTTGCTGTGAGCTGTGATGCCGTGGCACTCTGTCCAGGGTGACAGCTTGAGGCTCTGTCTCAAAAAAAAAAAGAAGGTTGTTTCACCCGTTCTTCCTACATCATCCTGCCTGGTGCCCTGGCACTACAGACTTGATGATGCTCTGTGTGGCCTGTCTCAGAGCCATGGGCTAGAATCCAGCCTGGGGTGTAGGAAAGTTGCTGCTCGGGGGTCTAGGATTGCCAAGCCATAGCTGAGGCGAGTTCTTGTTTCTTCCAGCTTCATTGAGAACAATGACATCTGGGCACTATCCAAGTATACTTTCCGAGGCCTCAAGTCCCTGACACACCTGTGAGTACATCACACTCATACACACACTGGACTGAAGCCCAGCATGTCCTGAGGCCTTTGGCTTTGGTTACACTCTTTGGGTGACCCAAGGCTCTCTCTTGTAGTTCACTGGCCAATAATAACCTCCAGACCCTGCCCAGAGACATCTTTCGGCCCCTGGACATCCTGAATGACTTGTAAGGCCTGACTGAGTCCTCCCTATCCCAACCGTTCCACAGAGGGTGCATCCCAGGAGGGGGGGTTGCGTGGGAGTCAGAACTTGGTAGACCACAAGCTCTTGAGAGGCTGGGGGGATTGGGCTTGAGGGGGACTCTGAAAAGGCTAAGTTAGAGATGGTAGCCTTCCGAATTGGGGTTCCTCTCAAAATACACCTGAGACGTGTGTATGTCTTAAAAATATGTGCTTTTAAAATGTATTGATTTGTTTTTTACATTATAAATATTATTTTTAAAATTTCAGATTCATATGAGGGTACAAATGATTTGGTTACAATGTTTGCATGTGTTAGGTAAAGTCCCTGTTGTAGCTGTGTCCCGCACTCAGGAAGTATGACATCATATACCCTTACATTGTGCCCATTGGCTGGGAGCACATCAATCCCCCCTCCTCTACCCTCCAACTTGAATTGAATTGAATTTTTCTCTTGTGTGTGTAGTTCATCTACCGGCTTCATATTAGTATTGAGTACATTGGATCCTTGCTTTTCCATTCTTGTGATATGTACATTTGATTTGCTCTATATTAAAGTCCTATAGCGTAGCCACAATCACTTATCATTATTTACACAAGAAAATAAAAGCCTTGGATTAGGGGAGGCCTTGAAGGAACAGGGATGTAACATACAGCTGTGCAGGCTGTACACTGCAAAAGACACCTGGCCAAAGAGGTGAGCAGGCAAGACTACACTGTGCTGGCCAACCCTGTGTCTGCAGGGCTGCATTCACACGGAGGGGAACTTTAATTGCCACAAAGATTCATGTGAATTATTCACAGCAGCCTTAACGGGATCTACTTTTGGAAACCTACGGAGGCTCGGTGGGCAGAGCCCTGAGAGCCTGCCCCTCTCTGCTGCCCTTATGATCCAGGGACCTGCGCGGCAACTCCCTCAACTGTGACTGTAAGGTGAAGTGGCTGGTGGAGTGGCTGGCACACACCAACACCACAGTGGCACCCATCTACTGCGCCAGCCCACCCCGCTTCCAGGAACACAAGGTGCAGGACCTGCCATTGCGGGAGTTCGACTGCATCACCACGGGTAGGAGATGCCCCTGCCTTGGGCATCGGCCCCATGGCAGCTTCACAGAAGCCTGAATCCATCACCCCACCCTGTACCACCAAACCTCAGCAACAGGCAATCACCATCACCCAAGGTCTTCCCTTCTCCCTCTGGACCTGAGTAATGCAGGCCCCGCACACTTCTCGCCCCTGCAGATTTTGTGCTGTACCAGACCCTGCCCTTCCCAGCAGTGTCAGCTGAGCCCTTCATTTACTCCAGTGACCTCTACCTGGCTCTGGCCCAGCCAGGTGTCAGTGCCTGCACCATCCTCAAGTGGGACTATGTTGAAAGGCAGCTCCGAGACTATGATAGAATCCCAGGTACTTGTGCCCAACCTAACAGTGCTGGCCCTGGCTGGTTCCATCATTCAACTCTACTAGAGTTCCCGTAAGTAGGGGGATAGATGAGATATGGTCTCTACCCACAAGAACTTTCCTGTCTTTGAGGAGTGGCCAATTACATACACAGGTAACATCCACACAACAGGTAGGTGTCAAGAGGAAGATATGAACATTATGTTCTAGCAGCATAAAGACGATGCCTACCCTGGGCAGCGAGAAGGCTTCCTGGGGAGGGGACACCTAAGCTGAATCTTGAAGAATGAAGGGGGAGGGAGGATGGAAAGGTGACACCCAGGTTCCTGGCTTAGTAACTAGGTGGGGCCAGGGAAATTGAAGGAGGAGGTAGGAGCGGCTGTTGAGCTCAGTTTTATGTCTACTGAGTTGGAGTTGAATCTTGAAGGCTGAGAGAGACTTAGCTAGGACTTTTAAAAAGGGGGTATTTTGGCAGAGGGAATGGCATGAACACAGTCAAGAAGATGTGCAACACCTTAGCATGAGAGTGTGTGTATGTAAATCAGAAGCAGCAGGAGGTTCAACGTGGGGAGTAGTGGGTAGACCAGAGGTTGATGAAGGCCAGGTCATTGAAAAGGTTTGAGAAGAGCATGGAAGCTTCCAGCATGGGAAAAGGCTAGGTATGAGGCAGGACACAAAGGCAGACCAGTGGAGGGATGCTGGAGCCTAGACGTGGGGTGGCAGTGGGGTGGCAGTGGGAGGATGGAGAGATAGATTTAGAAAGGAGGGTTGAACTGACACAAGATGAAACAGAAAACTTACATTGCCCTTAAAGTCAGTATAAATAACTTTCCCCAAAAGAAAACTCCAGGCCAGTTATATTGGCTTGCACCTGTAGTCTCAGCTACTTGGAAGGCTGAGTGGGAAGTTCACTTGATCCTAGAAGCTCAAGGTTACATTGAGCTATGATTACACCACTGCCCTCCAGCACAGAGCAATGTGGGATCCCTTGTCTAAAAAATGAAAAAGTAAAAAAAAGGAAAAAAAAAAAAAAAAAAAAGGAAGAACTCTTGAGAGGATGTGCTTTCCTGCACCACGAGGCAAACATCATCATTTTGACCTTGAGAATCTACTCAAACTCTTCCTTCCTCCTCAGTCTGGTCACTCACCTGTGGGGTAGCTTCTGGAAAGTTACTTACTCTCTCTGAAACTCAGTTTCTTTTTGTGTGAAATGGAAAAGTAACAAAGACAAAAAAAAGAAATGGAAAAGTAATAGGATCCTTTTCAGCAGGATTAATTCCTCATTGAGATAATACATTTTTACACTTAGCACAGTGTCTACACATAAAAATTCAGTAGTTGGCATTATGGTTAAGCAATCAGTCAATATCTAGGGACACCTATTTTTTGCTTAGTGTCAGTCTTTATTTGAACTCTGGGGGCAAGGGTGGAGTGAGCGTGATACTAAAACTGATTATTAGCTGTGAAACAATGAGAAGGGATTGAGTGCTTAGTGGGTGAACTTTAGTGGGGGTGGAATATTATAGGAGAACGCCTTGGTCCTGGACCAAGTTTAGAGGGATCTGATCTCCTTTAAGGGGGTGGGAGAGGTTGGGAACTGAGGCCTGCCTGACGCCACCTGCCTCTATCTTGGCGCAGCCCCCTCAGCAGTGCACTGCAAGCCGATGGTGGTGGATAGTCAGCTGTATGTGGTGGTGGCTCAGCTATTTGGTGGCTCTTACATTTACCACTGGGACCCCAACACCACACACTTCACCAAGCTGCAGGACATCGACCCACAGCGTGTGCGCAAGCCCAATGACCTAGAGGCCTTCCGCATTGATGGCGACTGGTACTTTGCCGTGGCTGACAGCTCCAAGGCAGGTGCCACCAGCCTCTACCGCTGGCACCAGAATGGCTTTTACTCCCACCAGGCCCTGCATGCCTGGCACCGTGACACCGACCTCGAGTTTGTGGACGGTGAGGGCAAACCACGCCTCATTGTGTCCAGCAGCTCCCAGGCACCCGTCATCTATCAGTGGAGTCGTACCCAGAAGCAGTTTCTGGCCCAAGGTGAAGTGACCCAGGTGCCCGATGCCCAGGCTGTGAAACACTTCCGTGCCGGTCGCGACAGCTACCTGTGCCTCAGCCGTTACATCGGTGACTCCAAGATCCTGCGCTGGGAGGGCACCCGCTTCTCCGAGGTGCAGGCCCTGCCCTCCCGGGGCTCTCTGGCCCTGCAGCCCTTCCTCGTGGGTGGCCGCCGCTACCTGGCCCTGGGCAGCGACTTCTCCTTCACCCAGATCTACCAGTGGGATGAGGGGCGACAGAAGTTTGTACGGTTCCAGGAGCTGGCTGTGCAGGCCCCACGGGCCTTCTGCTATGTGCCTGCCGGGGACGCCCAGCTGCTCTTGGCCCCCAGCTTCAAGGGACAGACGCTGGTGTACCGACACGTGGTGGTGGATCTCAGTGCCTAGGGGCATGCAAAGGCCTTTGGGCTCCTCAGGGTGGCTTCTGGGGGCTGACTAAGAGCCTCCATGAGCAGCAGATTTGCCCATGTGAAGACACATGTGCCCTTCAGGACACACAGCCCCAGTGGGCACAGCATACCCCATGCGCTGGCCCAGGGGAGCCACTTACTGTCTCTATAGTCAGCATGAGCTCCTGTAAACACACAGGTACACCCAGGACCCTGAGCACCTGTGTCCTCCATCCTGCCTGCAGGCCCCCTCGCTCTGCTGCCTCCCCCACACTCTGCCTCTCTGCCTCATGCATTTCAGTGGTGCCAGTGGGGTACTGCAAAGAGAGGGGACTGGACCCTCCTGTCATTGGGCTTCTCTTTCTGATCCTCCGGTCTCTCCTGTCGGTGCTCCGGGCATTTGTTTACCTGCTCATGTTTCCCACTGCAGCCCATGGCTGTTCTGGGTGCACTCACTGCTGCCCGCCCCTGCTGCACACACTCGTGGACTCTGACGGGCACACTCAGTTCCATATCTGTCTATAGATAGTTCCATATCTACTTCCCTTGCTGTACACTGCGCACAGAGGGGCCCACTCTGTTTCCCTGCCTGTGTGCTTAGAGGGGCCACAGAACCTGTCCCTCCTCCATTCACCCCTGTGTGCTCACCCCACAGCTGATAAGGATGGGGACAGTGGTGCCAGCCTCAGAAAGCCAACATGGCCTGGGGGCAAAACCCCTCTGCCCAAGGCAATAATAATGACACCCCAGCAGATCCTGGGTGCTGTCCAGTGCTGGCCATCTGTGTTCTCAGTGGAGTTTCCTTCATTGCCCTGAATCCCAGGTTACCTGTGGTTAGGAGGCCCCCCGCAGCTGAAAACCTTTTTGCTTTTCTTTCCGTAGCTGTTGCATCCTCAGGCTGGGACCATCCCCTGGTTCCCCCATCTTTGGGATGTGGCCTCTGAGCTGTGCTGGCTCCTTGGGTGGGTGTAAGAGTTAAGACAAGTTCAAGTGACGAGAAGCTGCAAGCTCCTGAGCTACCTGTGAAGGTGCCAGGGGGTGTATTTGGCTCCTGGCTCTGCAGAAGCACAGCCTTTCCGAGGATGGGGTGAGGGGCCTGTGGGAGGCACCCCAGGCACTGAACTGCTGCTGCCCTCTGCTGTCTGCTGGGCATGGACTGCTCTGAGACACCAGGCTGGTGCAAAGGGTGCCCATATTGTGTGTTGCTCCTTGTGGCAGGGCGCCAGGACACGGGGGGGCAATGCTGTGATTCCCTAGCTTCAAATAAAAAGTTCCCACCCCATTGTCGGCTCTCAGGTGTCATCAGAGTTTTTCACTGCTCTGAAAAACTGATCTGCTCTGCTTCCCTAGCTAGGGTCTGGGGGGTGCCTAGACCCTCTTCCTCTTCAGAGAAGTGGGCGCCCCCATCACCAGCTGGGGCTGTGGTCAGGAGTTCATGGTGATGACACTCAGGTGCTGGACAAGTGTGACAAGTCTTTGCCACCTGGGGTTGAGTCATAGCCCAGGTGTTTCTTTCTGTAGATTACAGTCTTGGGACCCACTAAGACTTGTCCCTCCATTGGGTCAACTCCAACCTGCATGGTCAAAGACAAGTCCTCTTACCACCAGTCCCCAGCTTCTCAGCTGGGCAAATCTCTGTCATAGCTGCCACCCTCCACCCTGGGTGAGGTTCCTTGGAGTCCTGGGTAACATCTTGGTCCTTTTCCTCCCATATTAAATCAGCCACGGAGTCCTCTCTATTCTTTGTCCCAAAGGTTTTCTTAGTGCGCACTTTTTGGTTTTGCCCTTTCCCTGGCACAATCTTTGTCCAAACCCTCCCCCATCATTTTCATCCTGGGTCCCTTACACTCCCCCTGCCCACTGCTTCTCTGTCTTTCCTAAAACATATTTCATCATGCCATCCCCTGCTCCAGAACCTTTCTTGATTCCTTGCTCTTCTCGCAACAAGTCCCTGGCTCTCTGCCTGATATTAAGGTCCTCTGGGACCTGGGCCCACCTTACACACCCAAGCCCCTGTGGGCAGTCAGGTCCCTCACCTGACTGAGAATGGAGTCAGGAGAGCTCATGACAATGGAGGGATGGCCAGGCAAGGGGCAGATATGGGACCCAGGGCAGAGCAATGGTCACACTCAGTAGGAGTGACAGGGCCTTGGGAAGAGCACGCAAGCACTGAATGTCAAAATGGGGTGTTAGGTCAGGCCCGGTGGCTCACGCCTGTAATCCTAGCACTCTGGGAGGCTGAGGTGGGTGGATCACTTGAGCTCAGGAGTTCAAGACCAGCCTGAGCAAGAGTGAGACCCCATCGCTACTAAAAATAGAAAAACTAGCTGGGAGTCATGGTGAGCACTTGTAGTCCCAGATACTTGAGAGGCTGAGGCAAGAAAATCACTTGAGCTCAAGAATTTGAAGTTGCTGTGAGCTATGATGCCATAGCACTCTAGCCTGGGCAACAGAGTGAGATCCCATCTAAAAAAAAGGGGGGAGAGTGTTGTCGAACTGTGGGACCCTCTTCTTGTCAGCCTTTCCCCTCCATGGACTTCAGTAAATGGAATCCTTTTGCAGCCTTGTGAAGGTCAGTGACAGTGTAAGGGACAGAAGATGGAAATAGGGGTGCTGTCTGTGTGACCCTGGACAGGTCATGTCCCTTCTCCGGGAACTTTTCCTTTTCAGGGCTCCTTTCAGCTCTCACATGTCACAAATACCCTTCATTTCTCTGCCTTGCAGGGAGCACTTGTGAGCTCAGCATGGGCTGGGACCTCTGGAAGCTCACAAACAGCCAGAAAAAGGGAAAACCGGGGCCAGTGGTGTGCGGTAGAATACACACTGGGCTCTGGAGTGTAGATAACATGGGTGTGAATTTGAACACAGTCCCTTCACTTGGTGTGAGATTTCAAGCAAATCAACTAATTTCCTTGAGCCTCAGCTTCTCCTGTAAAGCAACAAAACCCATTTTTTGGAATCCTGCTTCTCTCAGCTTACTAGCTGGGTGAAAGCAGCTAGTAACCAGTTAGTAACACTCAGCTGAGTCACTTAGCTCATTTATATCTCAGTTTCCTCATCTATAAAATGGGTATCATAAAGACACCTACCTGGAAGTGTTATTTATCATGAGATTAAATGCATTCAATATATGTTAATACATGTAAGGCCCTTAGAATAGTGTCTGGCATATAATTATTTTTTTGAGACAGAGTCTCACTCTATCACCCTGGGTAGAGTGTCACAGCATCATAGCCCACAGCAACCTCAAACTCTTGGGCTTGAGCAGTCCTCTTGCCTCAGCCTCCTGAGTAGCTGAGACTATAGGCGCTTGCCACACGCCCAGCTAGTTTTCCTATTTTTAGTAGAGATGGGGGTCTTGTTCTTGCTCAGGCTGGTCTTGAACTTCTAAACTCCAGCAATCCATCCACTTTGGCCTCCCAGAGTGCTAGGATTATAGCCATGAGCCACCGGGCCTGGCTGGCATACAATTATTATTGGTCTACAGGAATATAGGATATACAGATAGAGGTGGTTCAGAGAAGGGTGTTTGGTGCAAGAGAAGAAGGTTAATCTTTGGGGAGAACTGCTGTTAATGGGAGAGGGTTTCTTACCCACTCTTGGCCTCAGAGGCCTTATGCCCTATAGCTTACCTGTAGCCTTAGCTACCAGCCAACCTGCCTTGACCACTACTCACAATAGGTGACTCATCTGGGTTTCCATCTCCTCAAGCCACGTTCACGTGCACTTGGTCTAGAGCAGCAGTTCTCAACCTGTGGGTCGTGACCCACAGGAACTATAATAAAGGGCTGCGGCATTAGGAAGGTTGAGAACCACTAGTCTAGAGAGTACCCCCATCATCCTGGGAAGGCCTGTCCTGCTTTTGCAAATGGGAAATGCACCCTGTCATGTGCCTGGGAGAAGTTGCCATGGTTGAGTTTTCCAGATACATTGGCACTCTGTTGCCCAGAAGAAAGACAAACATCACTTTGAAGCTACTCCCCCTAGGAGGGAGCTCCTTCAAGGGGTGGGAGATGTTTCATTCCCTTAGCCATTGAATGTCTAGATCTCTGCTGTGTGCCTATCCAGTCCCCTGCCTTCGGGCTTGTCTGTGTGTCCAGAGAGCTGCTTAGCAACCCAGTGTAACAGGTGACTGTGTCAACAGCTCCAGACCAAAGGCTGCAAGAGGCAAGGTCCACTCACTCTGCCAAAGCCAAGGAAGAGAACACTTCTCAGCTGCCAGACTCACCTCCCTCCATGCTAAGCCTGCTGTGAGCAGCAGACCTCAGACATCCTGTCCCTTAGATTTTCCAAGTAGAGGCATTGGGACCAGGAGTCTCCATGTGAGAACATTCCTGCTGGGTAGGCTTAGCAGGGGCACAGGAGAACCCTTCCTGGGGAACAGGATTAGAGAGAGGTCTGGGATGCTGAGGCCAGGTATATGGCTCCAGAGGGCAGCAGTAGGGAGGGTCAGTTAGTTCTGCAACACTCAGCAAAGGACCCAAGGTTCACATATGCACAGTTACCCCCCTTCCTCTCCTACAACCCCCTACTCCTTCCCAAGCTGGTTCCTTATTCAGTCACACTCTTACTCAGGACACTTTTCACCTAGGGAACAATGTCTGTGCCTAGAGATGGAGGGTGGTTGGACTTTCCTAGGGGATCCTCAGCTGTTGGCATTTCTGGTTCCCACACTGTGTTGGGGGGGATGGGTGCATGTGTGGGGGTGGTTAGGAAGGGAGGAGACTGGGGCCTGGGGGGAGTTTCTCCTGTGGGCTGGTTTCACTGTGAACTCTCACACCCAGCAATACCAATAAAGTTGATGATAATAATTAAGACCGCATAATCACCATGTGTGTTTATTTATCCCCTAGAAGCCTGCTTTCCCTGGCCCCATCATTGCCTATTCCATCCTTTCAATAGGTGGTGGGTGTTTTAACCATGGCTCTGATGAAAAGCTGTGTTTCTACCCCCACGTACCCCAACAGCTCTGCTTCCACCCTCTCTCCAGCGTATGGTGGTGGGAGACACTGCTCTTCACATTTTCAGAGGGAGCAACTGAGGCAGTAAGCCGAAGATGTCCCAAAGAATGAAACCGTACACAGCAGTAGCAAAGTTGGTCTTCTTTTCCAGGGCCTCCTCCTTCTTCTAGGTATCTGCCTCCCTCCCAGCGGAACTTCTCCAGTTCCATGTCCCCCACCAAGGTCACTCTCAGCTGGCCACTGCTGACCCCTCAGAAGACTGATCAAGCCAAGCATTTAGCCATAGCCAGCAAATACCACGGGATGACGTGGTATTTCCAAATTGTAAAAAGGATCTTTGTAAAGATTAGAACCCTTGTACACAAATGCATTACAAAAGGGCAATCGTTGTTATTAATGAGTTGTCACAGGATACAACATATCCTAGGGATAGTTGAGTTCTCGACTCAGAGTAGATGGAATTTCAAACTTCTGGTGAAGAAGGCTCCCCTGGGAGCTGGGGGCGGCGACCACAAATCTCAAGTCATCCGATCAGCTTGCCCAGGTGTGAGGGCTCTGGAGAGGTGTCACGGGGAGAAGTGAACCCCTGAAGCCCCCTATGGGGATGACAGTCTCTCAGGTTCCCTCTCCCCCACTCCTTCCTCCTCTTTCTCTCGTTTAACGGCTTGAAAAGCTCATAGATCTGGGAGACTAGTAAGACCCGGACTTCCAGCTTGTTCCAGAGCCTGCGGGGGGGGGGAGGGGAGGAGTCCCTACTCATCTCACGCCCATTTTACAGAGGGAAAATTGAGGCTGGAGGGAAGCCTTAAAAGAGCCTTGAAAACTCTATAAGAGTACGGATTTTCTTCATCCCCCTCCCACTTCCCCACTCCCCTTTTAGCGGTTGCTGTGCTCACCCTAATATTTCCTTCTAGTAAAGGTGGGTCCCCACCCCACGCGCAGGGCCTCTTTAAGGGGCCAGCCTATGGCCGCCCAGCAGTGCCCTTGCCCCGCCCCCTCGAGGCCGCACCGCGCCTGCGCAGCGCGCAGGAGCGCAGGGGTTGGGCAGCACCCAGTTCCGTGCAACTTTCAAGTGAGTTGCAAACTCCTCCCCGCAGGCGGGCGCCGGTACTCCGGCGCGTTGGGACCCCGGCGACCCGTACGAACAAGGCCGGGATCGCCACCTAAGCGCGAGACCAGCAGCAGCGCCTCGACGAGGGTCGAACGCTTGGTTCTCTGCGGCAGGAAGTGCGGGACAGAGCTGCAACTGCCCGAACGGCGCGGCGGCGTTCACCTGCCAGGATCCGCTCCCGAAGCGGCTTCCGCCCTGCTGGGGCCCCCAGTCCACTGGCCTTCCATCTTCCAGGCTTCCAGAACTGCGGAGTAGGAGTCAGTGGGCAGCAGCTCCGCCTCCGCCCAGAGGCAGCTGGACCGCCCCTCTGGTCTCTGCACTTCACGGATCCTTCCCCCCATCCCAGCCCTGGCGTGAACGTCCCTCTGGACGTCTTCCTGGGGTTCTCCCCTTGTCCCCAAGGCTGGCAGGATGGTGTCCTGGATGATCTGTCGCCTTGTGGTGTGAGTACAGCCGCCCTCAGTCCCCCTTCTGTCCGGAGGTGCCATCCCACCCCTGGGGTGGAAGCTGGGAAGGTCTGGTGGGGGTGGGAACTTTCTGAGTCACATCACGCCTCCCGCCGACACTCTCCGCAAGGGTTAACGGGCATGCCACGCGGGTCGTAGGTATAGCTGCCTAGGGCCCCCATCCCCCGGTCTCATTGGCCGAATGAACCCCTCCCACGCAGGCGCACATAAGTGCACACAAACACTGCAAACAAATGCACAGGGTGGAGGGCCACAGGCCTGCCAGCAGCCCCTTGGCAAACACAAAGCAATATGGCACGTTGTGGGTGGAGAATGCAGGTGCCTGCTTCTCATCTGAGCTGTCACATGACTCACCACCACCCTGGTGTCACCCTCCTCACTCAGTCCTGCTGTTCACCTCTGAGTACTCCCAACACCTGGCTGGAATATTTCTGTCTGCAGCCAGGCTGTGCCAGGCCTAGTGGCCCTGGGCCTGATAGCATGCCCATGGGAGGGGACAGTGTGGTGCTCTCACCTACTTTGTGGAGTGTCTCTGCTCTCCGCATGCACCCATGGGCCACTGGTGCAGGCCTGGGCAGGCTTGTGATGTTTGTAAACAGCAGGATGGGGTGGTGGCCTCCAGGGACTGACTCAAGGCACAGGTTGTGCAAGCCAAGCAGGAAAAACAGGGCAGGCACGGCCACCTCGCACCCCAGTGTGGGTAGGCAACCACCTGGGTGGGGGGCATGGTGCCCCTCACGCTCCCCATGTCTTCTCTTCCAGGCTGGTATTTGGGATGCTGTATCCAGCTTATGCTTCCTATAAGGCTGTGAAGACCAAGAACATTCGTGAATATGTGAGTTCTGGAGTAGGGTGTATGGTAGAACTTGCTGAGGTGGGGAAGGTCTGAGCTGGGCTCCCCCTCCTCCAGGGGCATGGTCATGTGATCCTGAGTGCGGTGGGGAAGAGGAGAATAGGGGCTGTTCAGGTGGGTGTGCATGGAGGGCAGGCTGGCAGGGTGTCTGTTCAGGATCTTGTGGGTGAAGCCATTGCAATGGGCACCAGAATGAACAACAGTGTCTCAGAGTCTCCTGTCCAGCCAAACAGCGGAGGAATGCAGCAGTGAAGCAGAACAGGCTCTCAGGGATCTCTGGGCTGGATCAGCCTGGCATGGGAGTTGGCAAGCTGTGCACTGACCTCTGTGTGCTCTGCCCCACAGGTACGCTGGATGATGTACTGGATTGTCTTTGCCCTCTTCATGGCGGCAGAGATCGTCACAGACATCTTCATCTCCTGGTATGGGTACAGGGGTCGTCAGGCTGCAGGGTGAGGGTGGCCCTGCATTGGCCTGTCTCCTTGGTTCACTTTACTGCCCCTTCCCCTTGCCCCGTATTCTGTCAGGTTCCCTTTCTATTATGAGATCAAGATGGCCTTTGTACTGTGGCTGCTCTCGCCCTACACCAAGGGAGCCAGCTTGCTTTACCGCAAGTTTGTCCACCCATCCCTGTCCCGCCATGAGAAGGTAACCCTGGGGGACATGGGGAGTGAGGCTTAGGGGTGGGCATGAGGGAAAGAGCTCTGGACCTGGGTGCTCATCCCAATCTTGCTGAGGTGCAGGGCCTTGACTGGGCTTAGCTTACTTCATCTGCTGGAATAATCAAATGGGGGTGTGTATGGATGACTTTTGAGGCTGGAACTTGGTTTAGGGATGGTGGGGTGGGTGAGCAGTGGGCCTTGGTTTGTGTTCTGGGCCCAGATCTGTGGCTTCTGGGCACTGGGTAAGGGTGGGCTAGAAGGCGTAATAATCGTGCCTTCTTAGAGTCTGCAGAGGGAGAGGGACTCTGGCTGTCTGCCTGAGCCCTCCTCCTTCCCTGGGTCTGCAGGAAATCGATGCGTACATCGTGCAGGCCAAGGAGCGCAGCTATGAGACCATGCTCAGCTTTGGAAAGCGGAGCCTCAACATTGCCGCTTCAGCTGCTGTGCAGGCTGCCACCAAGGTGCTGTGGTTCCCAGCTTCCACCCACTCCCAGTGCATTTTGGGCCTGTCCAGCTCCTTTGCCAGGGAGTCCAGAGATAGCATTTGGGAGCAGGGGTGAGAAAGGAGGGTGTTGCCGGGAGCATGTAGCTAGAAGTGCAGACCTTCCTGGCTCTGACACTGAGCGTGAGTAGTTGTTCCCACTCTCTTGGCCTTGGTTTCCTGTTGGTACCACAAAGGCACGGGGCCAGAAGGTTGCTGGGTTGCTTTCAGTGCTGAGTCCCAGCTGCAATGATTAGCTGTGGCTGGCCCTTGATTTCCCTGGGCAGCTTCCCTGCTGAAGCCCCTTCCGGTAATAGCCTCTCTCTCCCTCTCAGAGTCAGGGTGCGCTGGCTGGCAGGCTGCGGAGCTTCTCCATGCAGGACCTGCGTGCCATCCCTGATGCCCCTGCCCCCACTTACCAAGACCCCCTCTACCTGGAGGACCAGGTACCCCGCCAGAGGCCACCCATTGGTGAGTAGGCAGAGGACCTTGAGCCATTCTGAGAGCATGGCATCCCCCATACAAGTGTGGCTCCTTCAGGGCTAGAGGAAAGCCTGGCCCCAGGTCTTTGGCTTTGCCCCAGCCTGTCCTCCACACAGGGTACTGTTCAGGGGGCATGCTGGACAGTGACACAGAGGATGAGTGTTGGTCAGATACAGAGGCAGTCCCCCGGCCACCAGCTCGGCCACGAGAGAAACCTTTGAGCCGCAGCCAGAGCCTGCGCGTGGTGAAGAGGAAGCCACCAGTGCGAGAGGTCAGCTGTGAGAACAGGACAGTGTGTGGAGGAGGACATGGGGAAGGAGAGCCCTGGTAGCTGTCCAGCCAACATCTCTCATAGAGCGCCCGGTATCTCCCCCAGGGCACTTCACGCTCCCTGAAGGTTCGGACGAGGAAGAAGACCATACCCTCTGACATGGACAGCTAGGGGCTGCAGCGCCTGGCCCAGTCTCACCTTGTGCCCTGCAGGGTGCCTGGGGCTACTTGGAGGGACATTTGTCCTTCCTGTGCTGCTGCCTTGACCCCAATCCTCCTGGCTCCTGCTGATGGTTAAGGGCCAGTACCACGTGCAGGGATGCACCCACGATGTACCAAAGTAGCCTGGGCCTGGGGTTCTATTTATTGCCTTTCTCAGACCTCTACCTTCGCTAGTTGTGGGACCAGAGCCCCTGCCCTACCTTAAACCCCTGAAAGTGAAACCAAAAATCCACCCAGCTCTGTTCATTCCTCCCTGTCCTTCAAAGTACTTGACAGCCTTTTCCAAGGCCTGGTGTGTGTGTCCTGGCTGTGTGTTTTTCGTTAATGAATGAGGTAAGGTTTGTGAACATTTCAATAAAAAAATAGATCAAACGTTCTGTTTCTCCTGATTTGTGTCCGTACTCCTCGAATCACACAATGAAATAGCCAGTTCCCCTAGGATGAGGGCCTAAAGGAGCCCAGTCCTCTGGAGGAGACAGAGCTATCAACACATAGTTGCGATGCAGGGAGTGCTGTTATGAAAGCTCTGGGAGTTCTGAGAGCACAGGTGAGGGAGTGGGGACCAGTCCTGAAGAGGCAGGGTTTGGGATTGTAGAGAAACCAGGGGGAGGTATGGTATAAGGGGGCTCAGGCAGCATGTTGGTCCTTTGGAGGATGTTAGAACCATGCTCAGAGCAGGCCTGGGGATACCGGGTGCGGGTGGGTGGGTGGAGGGTGGGATTCCACATAGCACAAGGTGCCTCAAGTTCTGTAGACTCTTGGGTAGCCGTGGGCGCATTGCACCTCTGAGAAGCGGCCAGCAGAGGGCAGCAGCGGCCAGGATCTGGGCTGCCCCCAGCTTCCAGGTCAAGGTGGGTGGGGCTGGGAGACTGGCCAGAGCCTGGCCCTGTTGTGGCCTGGCGGAACTCTGGCAGGCCTCCTGTGGCCCTCCCTGCTGCTTGTGGTCACTGGTCCTTGGCCTGTCCCATCCCTGGAGTCTCCTCTGCTCTCCTGAGACCCAGGCTCTTTGCCTGTGCTGGCTGCCGTCCATCCCCTACTCTAATCCCTAGGGCAGCCACTGCCAGCTTTGCCCTCTCTGCTCCTGGGTGCTGGTCTGACCACAGTGCCCACCTGCTCCCCTCTCCCACCTGCTATGGATTAAGCAAAGAGGTGGGTGAGAGTGTGGTACTAGAAGAGGGGAAATAGTATGGTAACCTGGAGTGGCCTGAGAGAGTCTGGATTAACTCTTGGTGTGGGGATTATCTGGGTTTTATTTGAGGGGGGAGGCATTTAATCTGCCAGAGTGATTTAGTTCCTCATATATTGGTGCTCGGTGGCTTCCTGTCATGGCTTTTCTTTGCATCGTGGTGTTATCTCCTCATTAATTGATTCAAAAAATCTTTACTGAGCGTTAACCACGTACCAGACATGTTGCTGATACTGCAGGGGTGCAGAGAGTGGTAATAACCAGCACCTCAACAGTGGCTGCCCCACAGAAGACGCCGTGCTAAGTCCCTGACATATATTAATTTAATCCTCATAACAGTCTTAGGAGGTATATACTATTATTATAATCTCCATTTTACAACAAGAAAGCAGACACAGAGAGAGCAAGTGATTTCCCCAAGGTCACACAGCTTGTCAGCAGCAGAATTGGACTTTGAACCAGGTAGTCTGGCTTTAGACACTATGTGCTTAATCATTATGCAGTCTGTAAGTAAATGAGATGTTTCTTGCCTGGGAGGCAAGGGGAAGGGTACGGATCATTGGTTGTGTGCCTGACCTCACTCTGGACATTTTGCAGAGATGATTTTCTTAAACCTTCCCTCAAAAGCTTATCAATCTAAGGGCTATGCCCATTTTACAGATACAAAACAGGCTTGGAGAGCTACAGCACCTTGTCTACCATTGTGCTGCCTGTGAGTCGGGGACCCTGACTCTTGATGCAGGAGTTACCCAAGAGTTGCCTTGGTAGAGGTAGAATGGAAGAATCCACACACCCAAATGAAGGGACCAAAAAAAAAAAAAAAAAAAAAAAAAGGACAAGTGCACGATGAATGGATAAAACAAAACACAAAATCCAGAAGAAAGGAGAGTGGGGTGAGGCCTGAAGTTGTGGGGTGGTGAGAAAGATTTCACTTACCACATTCCTGGGATGGGTACTAAAAGTGGGCACCAGTGTCACTCCGACTCTTTGGCTGAGCTGGAGCTTTGTGTTCTCCTCCCCAATCATGGCTCTGCACAGCCCAGCATGCTATCCCTCTGACATGCTCTTCCTCCCGCACCCAACTCTCTGCCCTTGGTAGCACTCAGACATCACCTCCCTGGGATACCCTCTGTGAACACTCCCTTGGATTTGTTGGCTCAGCCAGACCACAGTATCTCTGCATTGTTTCTGCCTTGGGCACGTCCTATTTCCTCCCCCACCGTGCTGTGACTTCATAAAAAGCAGACTTGTATTTTACTCACTGTGGTATCCCAGCCTGGAACAAACAGTGGTTTAACAGAAGTGAAATACTTTCGTAAGTGTGTGCTTCAGTGATGAAGTCCTGCTCATTCTCTGACTTCCTCCAGGAAGCTCCCCAGACTTCCCCAGGGCAGACTCAGTATCTTGTAATCATTTGTTAACTATGCCAGACTCCCAGACAGTCATCCCACACCAGCACAGGACCTGATACCTAAGAGAAGCCCCTCAGGGGTGGGGATGGCCTTTTGCTTTCTTTCCTTGTGCCCTGAACCACCCGGGTCCCACTGCAAAGCTTTCAAAATAGCAGGGTCTCTAGAACACCAGCCTGGTGAAGGGCTGCCTGTAGTTGTATGGGTTCCAAGACACACTGCGGCCAGAGGCGAAGGAGCAAGAATTCCAAGTTCTGGGGCATTTCTGGGCAAGCATACACGTGATTCTGAGGCTTGGGGCACTGGGTGTCAGCTGGGCTTCCCTCAGAGCTGGCCCTGCCCCTCTGAGAACCAGTGAGACTTCACCTCTGTCCCAGCATGTTCACCATTTGTAGGGGGCTTCTGGCCCACCTTCAGCCTCCTGGCACATCAGGTCTCTAGAGGAAGGCCAGTATGCTCCAGCATGCCCAGGCAGGGTCAGCATGGCCAGCTCCTCGAGAGCTGCACCCCTTTGCGTGGTCCTGGGCTCTCTTTAGCCTCCACACCTACCTTGTTGCTTGTCAAAAATTCCTCCATTTCCTTCCAGGGTGTGGAGGGCCCTTTATTCCTGTCCCCCCCCCCACCTCCTACCATCCCTTGGCCTCTTTAGCCCCCATCACTGATCCTCTGGGCCTGTGGCCTTTGGTGTCCTGGTCCCATGGCCACCTATGGTCTTGGGCAGACACTGGCCCCACTGCTATGTTCCTGACTACCGCTGACTGGCCTCTGGTTCCCACACCGCCCTGGTCCAGGCTGAGTTGGCGAGTCCTGGTAAGCACTGCCCCATGCTCAAGGGGGTTGAGAAGATGAGCACTGAGGCTTGGGTCCATTTCCCACCCACCTCAGGACCAGGCCCCTGCATCTGGGCAGGGGCAAACCCCAGGGCAAGAAGATGATGTGCACTGCAGGAGAAATCCCAGGGCCGGTGGGTGTTGCTAGGCACCAGGGTCCTGGGGCAGAGTGGGGCATAGTGGGAGGCTTGGGTGGGCAGCTGGTGGGGGAGGGGAGGTATGGTGGGAGGATGGAGGAGGGGTGTTGGGGAGGTATGTACTGAGAAGAGGAATTAGGTCAGTGCTGTGGGTGGGTGGGCAGGGGGGGCTGGCATCTGCTGCAGAGCTTCCTGCTGGCTCCAAAAGCATCTCCACACTTCCCTTCCCCTCCCCCCTCCTTCCAGGTCCTGGGAGAATTCTCCCTATATTCCCCCTCCCCCACGACCCCCCATGGCCACACGGGTGGGGAGTAGGGTGGGGGGAGGCCAGCCTCAGCTGTCTGAAGGATGGAGGGGCTGGGAAGCAGGGCTAGGTGCCCAGACGGCCGCGTGTGTGGGAGGGGATGTCCTCAGATGCCCTCCACCCGGCAGTCCCCGCTCTGACGTGGGTGCCCCCCCTCTCCCCGCCCGGATTAGTGGCAGCTTGGCCTGACTCTCCGGGGCTCCTTCCCCCACCCCCGCCTGCTGCCCTCCCCTGGGCAGGGGGCTGCTCCTCCGAAGGGCACTGTGCTTGCCCAGGTAAGGGGCTCTGGGGACAGCATGAGGGCAGTCGGCTTGTGAGTGCTGCTGTGCCTATCAGCACAAGCGTGTGTCAGCGTATGCGTGTGTGTCAGTGCGCCAGGGGTCGGTGCTGGGCTGGGGCCGGGCCCCATGTGGCCGGGGGTGCTGGTCAGCTTGCCTTTGTCCACAAGTCTGGCATTGTGTCCATGCGCTGTGTGGCTTTCCTCCTGTGTTTGTGCCTTTTGTGTGTCTCCTCAGCTTTGCTCCGTTCTTAGGCACAGAACGGCTGGCTCCAAGGACTCTCTGGGCCTGTGGCAGGGGCTTTACAGCTGGAAGGGGAGCTGGGCGAGGGTCCTTCTCCTTCTCTGGTCCCCATGAGCCTGGGGGCACTTCGGGAGCCCATCCTGAGAGCCCAAATCTAGTCCAGGGACTGTGCCCTGACAAAGCAGACATGGCCACTGGGGGTGGGGGAGATGTGCCTTCTCATTCCCCTGGGACAGTCCCCATCCCCTTTGGGGTGACAGCAACAGGCTTTCACGGCTCTAGACAGCCTAGGCATCCACTCTGGCCACTTCCAGACTCCAAGCCACAGGAATCTCCCCTAGATGCTCCCACAAACTGAGGAAAGAGGCCAGAGGACACAGATGGGGGACCACAGGCACACTCTGGCCCCTGTCTTTACCCCTAGAGCCAGTCTGGGGTAAGAGGCCAGGCCTCTGGGCCTGGGGATTCCAGGCCTTGCTGGACCCTCCACCCGCATCTCCCTGGGAACACCCCAGGGGAGCTGGGGGAGGAAAGGAGTGTTAACATCTTGGTCATGTAAACAACCCCTACCAGCCTACCCTGCCACAGAGCTGGCCTCTGTGGGACACAGGGGCTAGGTGGATCCATGCTCATATGGCCCACATTGTACTACAGTGCCCAGGCCTGTAGGCCCCTTCCCAGGGCTCTTCCTCTTCTTCAACTAGTGAAAGGCCTTGGCCCTTAGGAAGAAGGTTTTAGCTCCTCGGGGATGGTGGTGTGACTTGGGACAGGCTAGAGGCATCCAGAACCCCATCCCTCCTGTGGGATGGGTGAATGGGGGGTTGCCACTCTATCCCAGGCTGGGAGAAGGCAGGCAGAGGGTGGCTTCTGCAGGGAAGCAGGGGCGTTGAGGGTGGGAGGTGGGTGCCTGAGGGGAAGGGAAGTGCCCGTTGGGCGTGTGGGTTTCTGTGTGAGTCTGAATCTGTCTGTGTGTGTCTGAATCTGTCTGTTTGTGTCTGTGCTCTGAACCACCCCCGCAGAGGAGCTGGGATGCTTCCTCGGGTGGAGGGTGCCCTGCTTTCCCATTTTTTCTCCTACTCTGCTTGCTGCTGGGAGCCACTCCCATGGGCTCCCCTCCAGCCCCAGGCCTGGAAGCACTAGGAGCCCTGGGATGGGACAGAACCCCAGAATGTGGGGCTCCAGCAGTGGCCAGGCTCATCTGGTCCCATCACCTCTCCAACACTTGGTGAAACCAAGGCCCTTAGATCAGGGACAGACTAGAGCCCAGGACCTCCCAGAGCTGCTAAGGAAGCCCCTCTAGGCCCCTGGGCCATGGGAGGGGGTTTTGAGGGGGTTAGGGTGGGGGTGGGGGCTTAGAAGTAGCTTGTCCGGGTGAGGAGGAGGCAGTGCAGTTCCCGCCGGTGGGGTGTGCCCACGTGCCGGAGCTGGAGAACCAAAAGCGAGTGGTCCAGCAGGCACAGCCCAGCTGGCGTGGGTCAGAGAGCCCATCACTGACCCGTGAGAACCTGTCTGCCCCTGCCAGCTCTGGCATTGCCTTCTCCCAAGCGCCCCGCCCTAGCACCCCAGGGGGCACCCCGCCCCACCATGGCCTCGACCGGCCCCTCCCGCCCTTTGCTCCAGTTCCCGGGCTTGGCACCTATAGTGGGGGTGCTGCCCGCCTGCCAGGCTCCGAGGCCGGGCCCACGGGAGGGTGGGGCGGCTGGGAAGCTGGCACACTGCCCCAGGGGAGCCTCTCTCGGCAGGCGCCCGGGTGCCGCGGGGGGGAGGGGGGAACAAAGGGCTCATTCTCCCCGTGCGCAGCCGGTGGCATCGCCGGGGCGTTGGCGGAAGCCCCCGGGGCTCGGGAGGGGGCAGGCCCAGGCGGGGCCGCCGAATCACGGGCTCCTGTTTCCCGCAGGGTGCTGGAGGAGGAAACCGGCGGAGCAGCTTCCCCACTCTCAGTTGCGCGTCTGGCGATGGCGATCAGAGGTCCTGCTGCGCTCCCTGCCGCGCTCTCCCTCCATTAGCCGCGCTGCGCGGTGCTGCGCCCTCGCTGGTGCCCCTCTCCTGGGTCCCGGGATCGGCCCCCCTTGCAGGCACGACCCCCTCCCCCGGCCCCTCGGCCTTTCCCCCCAACTCGGCCACCTCCGACCCGGGGCGCACGTTCCCCCCGGCCCGGCTCGTCTCTCCCTCCGGGGGCACCGCTCCTTAGCCCCGGCCCGGCCCTCCCCGCGTCGCAGCACGGAGTCTCGGCGTCCCATGGCGCAACCCACAGCCTCGGCCCAGAAGCTGGTGCGGCCGATCCGCGCCGTGTGCCGCATCCTGCAGATCCCCGAGTCCGACCCCTCCAACCTGCGGTCCTAGAGCGCCCCCGCCGTCCCGGGGGAGAGCAAGCGCGAGAGCGCTGAGTGGAGAGCGGGAGACTGCGTCCTTGTCCGCCGGCCGGGAGGCCCCGGAGCCAGCCCATGGGGAGCAGGTGCCCAAAGCCGGCTAGGACGACCACCGCCTGCGCCGCGCCCGGCCCGTGAAGCCCAGGTAAGCGCCGAGAGGGGGCTCCAGGGACGCGCCACCTGGGGACACTCGTGGTGGGGGGTTTATGAGCTGAGCCCACGGCGCCAGCAGGGGCCAAGTTGCCTGGACCCCTCTGGGCTGGGCTACACATTCCAACATCATCCCAAAGTTAGGACGCCCGACCCAGCCGGATCGAGGCAGCTCCAGAAAACCCGGCGCCCTCTGCCACCGTCCCTCACTTCGCTCCTGGGGCTTCGTCAGGCTGGCTGGGGGACCACGCCAAGAGAGCGCCGCCGGGCTGGTGCCACCTGTCATCCCGGTCCCTTGCACGTTCAATTTTCCCTCCCTTGCAGCTCTCTGGGGCCCGGCCCGCTTTCCCCGCCTCCTTCCCTCCCCCCTCGCTGCCAGGCTGCAGTTTCCAGCGGCGTACGCCGGCTGGGCTGGGCGAGGGCAGCTTGACCCATCCAACTGATGCCGCTTAATCCCCCTCTCCTGTGCTGGCTTCTCCGCTCGGGGCCCAGGGCGGAGACCTCAGTCTCTAGCAGTTGTCCTGGGACTCTGAGAAGCCAAGAAACTTCAGAGCGCAGGGAAGAGGCAGGCTTAGGGCTGCCCCAGTGTAAGGAGGGACAGCCACAGCCCTCCACGCAGCCCTCCTCAGTGACAGCAGCCTGCTCTGTCCCCACTTCCCAACCCTACAAGGCCGGCTAGGGCTGCAGGCTGAGGGTGGCCAAGCAGCATCCTCCAAAGTACAGGCCACAGTATGGGAAGAGTCTTCTGAAACCCGCACCCCATTTCATACAAGGGCATAGTGAGGAGGGACATGACTTGCCCAGGGCCACATGGCGCATGACTGAGTCAGGGTCAGAATCCAGGCTTGTTGTCTTCCCAGTTCAGTGCCCTCCACTGAGCTTATCTTTTGGGCTCTTACTTTCTGTCCTACCCCATGACTTGCTACCAAATTCCTGGCTTGGTGAGGCCAGAACATGTCCTCTTAGAAATGGCAATCTATTGGCCCAAGTGGACTATGAAGTCCCAGGAATTTGGGAAAAAGGGTGAGGTCCCACACTGGAGCATCCCACCCGGGCAGGATCCTTCTGGCTCCATGTGGCTGGGCAGCATATTGCCTGGCTGTGGGTTGGTACTTGCTTTACTGGTTTGAGCTGCCTTGGTGCTGCCAGGGCGGTGCCCTCTGTTCCAGGTGGTAAGGTGTTTGGGGCATGTGCTCAAGCTTTGATGGTTGTGCTCCAGGGACCCCTCTGGGAGAGCCCCATGACGGCAGGAGAGTGATGGAGAGTACGCCCAGCTTCCTGAAGGACACCCCAATCTGGGAGAAGACGGCCCCTGAGAATAGCATCGTGGGACAGGAGCCAGGGACCCCACCTCGAGAGTGCCTACGTCGTGGGCCACTGTGCCTGGGAGAGCCTGCTCCCTTCTGGAGGGGCATCCTGAGCACCCCAGACTCCTGGCTTCCCCCTGGTTTCCCCCAGGGCCCCAAAGACACGCTCCCACTTGTGGAGGGTGAGGGCCCCCAGAATGGGGAGAGGAAGGCCAGCTGGCTGAGCAGTAAAGAGGGACTGCACTGGAAGGAGGCCATGCGCACCCATCCACTGGCGTTCTGTGGGCCAGCGTGCCCACCTCACTACAGCCCCCTGATTCCTGAGCAGAGTGGTGGCCATCCCAAGAGTGACCCTGTGGCCTTCCGGCCCTTGCAGTGCCCTTTCCTTCTGGAGACCAAGATCTTGGAGCGAGCTCCCTTCTGGGTGCCCACCTGTTTCCCACCCTACCTAGTGTCTAGCCTGCCCCCAGAGCGACCATGTGACTGGCCCCTGGCCCCGCACCCCTGGGTATACTCTGGGGGCCAGCCCAAAGTGCCCTCTGCCTTCAGTTTAGGCAGCAAGGTGAGTGCTGGGGTAGATAGGTACCTAGGGCTTAGGACATGCAAGGTAGATTAGTGGTCCTGGAGACACCCAACTGGGATAGCACCACTCTGCCCTTCCATTCTGATGAAAGCCAAGGCAACAACCAGGTGGGAGGGGGCTGCCAACTCCCCAGCCCCAAATCAACTCCAAGCAATCTGTCCTACGAGCAGGTCCATCTCTTCAGGCCTTGCCCATGCTCAAGCTATTGTTGTCACTGACTCACCTGTTGCACACCCAGGGCAAAGCCTTGGGAACGCTGGCTCTAGAAAGTGCAGCCTTGTCCTGAGTGGAGAAGGTGGTCAGGCAAAGCTCCTCTATCTGGGAACAGGACTTGTGAGCAACCCCATGACCTGTGTGTAGGGCATCTACCCCACAGGTAGCCCCTATGCCCAAGGATGAGATTTTAAAACTACAATAGAACTTCCCACCCAAGGGACTGTAACAAATTGGTCAACATATGGAAGTGGTCAGCACATGGAACTAGGGCTATTGTACTGACACGTATCTGGTCTATGAAAATTAGTGGTATGTATCCAGTCTATGAAAATTAGGTCAACTTAAGGAGGTGGTCCATGTAGAGAGGTGGTGAACTATGGAGGTTCTACTATGGTTAAAAAACAGTATGGTACAGGACATCAAACAATCTAAGGAGATAGTGGATGCCCTTTGGCTGTGCCAGGCCTTTTAGTTGCTGGATTGTGAGGAAGTCTGAGAATACCAGGGAGTGTCTGGGGGCAGCCAGGGCAGTGGGGGAGGCACCCAGAGCAGCACTATTTGTTAACCAGGATGTGAGCTCTTCAGTATTTTCATGTTAGTTCTGTCCATCCTTTTAGGGCCTGGGCACCAAAGGCAGCACTAGCTTAACCTTTTCTCTTCTCTTTAGGGCTTCCACAAGGATCCGAGCATTTTGGGGCAGGCAAAGGAGCCCTTGGCAGCTGTGGAAGCTGGGCTGCTGGGCTTAGCCCCTGGCCAGCCTCTCCAGAGAGCCAGAGAGGCTGAGCACCCCTCATTCCACCAGAGGGATGGAGAGACAGGAGCTGTCAGGCAGCAGAATCTTTGCCCGTTTTTCTTGGGGCATCCAGGCACTGTTCCCTGGACCCCCTGGCCCACTTGTCCCCCAGGCCTTGTTCATACTCTTGGCAATGTCTGGGCTGGACCAGGCAATGGGAGCCTTGGGTACCAGCTGGGGCCATCCACCACACCTCAAGGCCCCTCTCCTGTGCCTCCTTCCACCCCCAGGGCCTGTTGTTCATCCCACCCACCCACTATGGATGGGGGTCTTGGCCCTTATGGGAAATGCCAGGAGAGCCTGGAGATGGGTACCAGCGGGTCCAGTGAATCCAGCGAGGAAGTGAGCAAGGCCATGGATCCCAGGGCCTGCCCCCCAAGCCACCACACCAAGCTGAAGAAGACATGGCTCACGCGACACTCAGAGCAGTTTGGATGTCCAGGCGGCTGCCCTGGGGATGAGGAGAGACCAGCCACCCGTCTCCGGGCCCTCAAGAGGGCAGGCAGCCCTAAGGTCCAGGAAGCGGTGGGCAGCCCAGCTCCCAAGCGGTCACCTGACTCTTTCCCAGGCCCTGCAGGGCAGGGGGCCAGGGCTTGGCAGGAGGTGCTGGATGCATCAAGAAGGAACAAGGCGGAGGCAGGACAGCATGATGACCAGAAAGGTGAGGGGCCAAGGGAGGGACCATAGGGACCCCTGCTTGGGAGGTGCCTCCGGGGCTGGGGTTTTGCAGGGGGTGGGGTCCGTAGGCCCTTTATGAGTGGATCACACCCAGTTGTCAGGTTCCCTACCTGGATTGTGATGGCTCTCTGGAAGTTCCTCAGCATCTGCGGGCCAGAGCCTTCCAGCAAGTGGCTGCCATCTTTGCCTCCTTCCAAGCCATGTTGTGTTGGTGGCTATATAATAACATGGTTCAGAGCATGGGCTCTGGAGTCAGAGTGCTTGATTCCTGAATGCGCGGACTGGTAGCTGTGTGACCATGAGGGAGGTATTTCACCTCTCTGGACATCAGTTTCTTCATCTATAAAATGGAGACAAGATGACACCTATCTCATGAAGACTGCTGCAAAACTTAAAATGCTCCAATAACTCACATCAAGGGCGCTGAGGAATTCGTGGCACTTAGTGAACACTCTGTAGATGTTCACTGTTGTGATTATTCGTGCCATAAATCCCTAATGGGGGATTACCTCTCCTGAAGGACCCCTTGTTCTGCCTGAAGAATAGCTGCTGTCTTGGCTAGATGGACTGTGGAACCTCCGTTTGGACTTTGCCAGTGTTAGGGCTGGGCACGTTCCTGGATCCCTCTGCCACACTGTGCCCTTCATGGAGGGTTCCAACACTACTGGCCCTGGCTCAGATCTTCAGGATCACTTGAGTTTCCTAGCCTCCTGGACTGCTGGTCCATGGCTTTGCCCAGATCCCCCTGCACCTGGCCTGAGTCTGTCTGCACTCTCCCAGGCCTGTGCCTGGGTTGGGAAGTTGTTGGCCCCTTTGCCTTCTTGGGTTACTGCACCTGTGGCCTGTGTCGAAACTCTTCAGCCTTCTCACCTTCCGGCGCCCTCCGACTACATTGGGATTGTCTTCTCAGGCTGTCACACAGCCAGTAGTATCACTAAGCCCTCAGCAGAGCTATCCAAAGTCTACACCGGCTGGATACTGCACTTGTGTCAGTATGATCGCCCAGCTGCATGAAGCTTTGGGTGTAGCATATGTCAGCTGCGGTCCATGTCAGGGCAGGCTTCCTGCTCAGCTTTGCCTGCGAGGCTTCATGGAGCCTGGTCCACTTTTGCTAGTTCTGCCGTGGACCTGTAGCAAGTGCCTGGGCCGGCTCTGTGTGCAGACGGTGTGAGCACTAAGGGAGGGTCTGGGGTTTGCAAAATCCCAGGAAACCTAGACCCCTGACCATCTGCATTTTCCCCTCAGGATGCCAAGATGGCCCAGCCAGCCTCCAGGACCCAGGACTTCAGGACATACCCTGCTCTGCCCTCCTGGTGGGCCTCGCTCAATGCCAAAGCTGTGCCCAGGCGGCTGGAGAGGGGGGAGGGCTGGCCTGCCACTCCCAGCAAGTACGGAGGTGAGCCTGTTGTCCTGGCTGCCCCCAGCATCCCCCCCCCTGGGGACTCTGTCCTCACCATCCTCTGCCTTCTCTCTAGATTGCCTTTGGGAGGGGAGCAGCAGCAGAAGGAGGATGCAGTGGGCAGCGCCAGTTCCGAGGAGGGCGAGGGGTTTGGCCTGGAGGCCCCCCTCAGCACGGGCCTTGCCAAGCACCTGCTCAGTGGTTTGGGGGACCGACTGTGCCGCCTGCTGCGGAGGGAACGGGAGGCCCTGGCCTGGGCACAGCGGGAAGGTGAATGGGATCCCCTGAGCCTCTGTGGGGTCTGCACCACATGGGCCCCCAAGTGTCCTGCCCTTACTCCACCTACATTGCCAGAGCCTGGGCCTACCGCAGCTTCAGAAGAGCTCCTGCCCTACTTTGCCCTTATTTCTGTCTTAGGCTCTTGGCCAGTGCCAAAGTTTCTTGCCTGAGTGGGAGATGTTGGGAAGGTGTCATCAAACCTGGTCCAGTCCAGCCCAGTTCTCTGGGAGTTTTGGGGTTTGTTGGGCAAAGAAGACTGAGTGCCATGAGCACTGGGAGGCAGGGGAAGGGGGGCTCCTGAGGGGTTAACGGTCAGGGAAGGCCTGGAGGTCCAGTGGGACCTGGGCTGATAGGAGAAGTGTGGGTACTGGGCTGCTTGGCTTGGCTCCAGGCCCCCCCTCCAGCTGCCCTTCCATACCACCCTGGGCCCACCTGTCACTCCCTGGGTGGAGCTCACTGGGGGCTCCCTCTTGCTCCAGAAGGGTTGGCCTCCTTGGCATTTGTCAGCCAGCTTCCTGTCTGGGTTCCCGGCACACACCACCCGTCCTTCCCTTCCCGGCTCCCTTGAGCTCAGCCATCCCCTTGGGCCTTGGCACTGGCTTTTCCTGGGTCTGGAATACCGTGCTCCTCCCTCTCTACCTGGTGAATGAGCACTTACTCATCCTTTAGGGCTGGTTTGAGAAGCTCCCCCTCTTACCCTCATCCTTTTGTCCCATTTTTAGATTCTAGCACTTGCCTGAGGTCCCATAGTCACTGCCATGTTTATGGGTCTGTCTCCCCACTTAGAATGTGAGTGCAAGGAGGCAAGGGCCAAGTCCTGACTGGCTCTGAGTCCCCTGCACCCAAAGTGGGACATGACAATGGCTTAGTCTGAAACTTTTCTCTGAAAATAACCACCCTTGGTCAGGTATGGTCCTTATGCCTGTAAGGCTCACGCTTGAGGCCAAGAGTTTAAGACCAGCATGGGCAATATAGCGAGACCCACATCTCTACTAAAAAATAATTTTTAACTAGCTGGGCATGGTGGTGCACGCCTGTGGCCCCAGATACTCAGGAGGCTGAGGCAGGAGGATCTCTTGAGCCTGGGAGCTTGAGGTTACAGTGAGCTGTGATAACGCCACCAAACTCCAGCCTGGGTAACAGAGAGAGACTTCCTCTCTTAAAAAAAAAATCCCAACTCGGCACTTGTAGCTCAGTGAGTAGGACACTGGCCACATACAGCCACATACACCTAGGCTGGCGGGTTTGAACCCGCCCCAGAGCCTGCTCAACAACAATGACAACTGCAACAACAACAACAACAAAATAGCTGGGCATTGTAGTCCCAGCTACTTGGGAAGCTGAGGCAGGAGAATTGCTTGGGCCCAAGAGCTGGGGGTTGCTGTGAGCTGTGATGCCACAGCACTCTACCGAGGGCGACATAGTGAGACTCTGTCTCAAAAGAAAAAAAAAATCCCCCAAATAAAAACCCATTCCTTGGGCGGCACCTGTGGCTCAGTGAGTAGAGCGCCAGCCCCATATACGGAGGGTGGCGGGTTCGAACCCAGCTTCAGCCAAACTGCAACAATAAAATAGCTGGGCGTTGTAGTGGGCACCTGTAGTCCCAGCTACTTGGGAGGCTGAGGCAAGAGAATTGCCTAAGCCCAAGAGCTGGAGGTTGCTGTGAGCGCTGATGCTACTGCACTCTAAGGGCAACAACAGCAACAAAAAAGAATGGGACTTCTTTTGTT
>CAUYRH010130048.1:0-26581 GCA_963574655.1 Perodicticus potto | reverse complement strand
AAACGTAATAACAAGAAAAGAACAAATGATCCCATCTCAGTGTGGGCAAGGGACTTGAAGAAAAACTTCTCTGATGAAGACAGGTGCATGGCCTACAGACACATGAAAAAATGCTCATCATCCTTAATCATTAGAGAAATGAAAATCAAAACTACTTTGAGATATCATCTAACTCCAGTAAGATTAGCCCACCTCACAAAATCCCAAAACCAGAGATGTTGGCGTGGATGTGGAGAAAAGGGAACACTTCTACACTGCTGGTGGGAATGCAAAGTAACACATTCCTTTTGGAAAGATGTTTGGAGAACAATTAGGATCTAAAAATAGACCTGCCATACGTTCCTACAATTCCTCTACTAGGTATATATCCAGAAGACCAAAAATCACATCATAACAAAGATATATGTACTAGAATGTTTATTGTACCCCAATTCATCTTTCTTGCCCACCCTGAGATGGGATTACTTGTTCTTAATATCTACTAATATCTGCTTTCTGAATCCAAGTGCCCCAGTGTTGGGTACATATACATTTAGAAATGTTATATCCTGTTGCTGAACTGATCTTTCATCATAAGATCCTCTTCATTTTTTTTTTTACAATTTCGAACTTAATGTCCATTTAATCTGATGCTAAGAATAGCCATTCTGCTTACATTTGGTTACCATTTATATAGGCTATATTTTTTCCATCTCTCTACTTTCAGATTATATGTAGACTATTTGAAATGTGTTTCTTGCAGGCAGCACATAATTAGCTCATTTTGTTAAATCCATGCAATCACTTACCTTTTAAGTGGAGAATTTAACCCATTTACATTCAAATTTATTAATGATATGTGAGATTATATTCCTATCATATTGTTAACTATTTATTGGTTCTTTCACATATTCTTTGCTCTTGTCTGTTGTTTGTCACAGTAGTTTGGTGCTTTTCTATAGTAGGACCCATTGGGGTCCTTCCCCTTCCTTCTTTGTATGAGTGCTTTACCAGTGAGTTTTATACTTTTATGTGTTTTCATGATGGTAAATGTTGGCCTTTCTCTTCCAGGTTTAGGACTCCCTTGAGCATTTCTTATAGAGACAGTCTAATGGAGATAAATTCCCTCAGCTATTGCTTGTCTAGGAAATATTTTCTCTTTCATTTACAATGCATAATTTTGCTGGATATAGTATCATTGACTTATAATTCTTTTCTTTCAACATTCTGAATATACCATCCTATTCTCTCATAGCCTACAAGGTTTTTGCTAAGAAGTCTACTACCAGTCTCATGAAGATTTCTTAGTAGGTGACTATATGCTTTTCTCCTGCTGTTCTTAGAACTCTGTCTTTGACTTTAGACCACTGGACTATCATGCCGTGGAGAAATATTTTTTGCATGGTATCCACTTGGGGATATCAGAGCCTCAAGTATTGAAATGTCTAAATGCCTTACTAGACAAGGAAAGTTTTCATCTATTATTTTATTGAGTAGGTTTTCCAACCCTTTCATTCTCTCTTACCCTTCTGGGATCCTGATAATTCTAACATGTGGTTGCTTTATGGGATTCCATATATTACAGAATGTTGCTCATTCTTTTTTAATCTTTTCTGTATTTTTGTCTGACTGGATCATTTCAAAGACCTATATTCAAGTTCTGAGTTTCTTTTTATGCTTGATCTCATTTATTTTTGATGCTTTCAAATATATTCTGTATTTAATTCAATGAATTCAACTACAGAATTTCTGTTTGGTTTTTCAAAAATGATATCTACCGCTTTGGTGAATTGTTCATTCACATCCTAAATTGCTTTTCTGGTTTCTATATTGTGTGTATGTGTAGAATTCCCTTGTATTTCACTGAACTTCTTCAGATTCAGTAATTTGAATTCCTTATCCAGGATTCTCTGGATTTCTTGATTAAAATCTGTTGCTGAGGAATCATAATATTCCTCCGGAGGTATCTTGTTTCCTTGCTTTTTCATGTTTCTACATCCTTACATTGAAACCTGCATGCACGTCAGTGTAACAGTTGCTTCTTCTACTTTTTAAATTTGCTTTTGTAAGGGAAGACTTTTTCCTGAAGATGTATCTATGGTGTTGGTTCAGTAGAGTACCTTGGTTTTGATTCTGGGTACATGAAATAGTGTAGTCTCTGTATGATTTCTTCGGTTGTAAATAGCATCAGTGACATCTGTGATTTCCTCCTTGGCTTATGATGCAGTTATTAATAAGGACTATGGTGAAGTTTTGCTGGGGATTGGAATAACACATAATCCAATCTGTAGGCTCTAGTGGTAGCAGCAATGGGCTGAGTATGCCTGCCCTTGGGCCTCAGTGTGGTGTTAGACAAACCAGAGAGGGCAGATTCTTGGGCCTCCAGAGGCTTACTCAGATATGGTAGTAGCAGCACTGGGGCAAAAGGGTAAGCAGGTTCTTGGGTTCCTAAACCTTTAGCATGGCGTGGGCACTGGCAGTAGCAGGGTGACCCCTGGATCCCAACGTATGTGCTGCTATTAGAGATGACTGCAGAGGCCAGTCTCAGGGCCTGCAAGTGAAGCATTTAGGAAGGTGCTAGATAGCTAAGGTGGTATCAGCCAAGTAGATCAGCCCTACTTTAGGTCCCTGGGAGGAGTCTGGAGATACCAATGGTCAGGGGCTGAACTGGGCAATCCCCTGTTCCCAGACTGTGTGCTCTGGCTTAGGGAGTGTAGGGGAACTGAGCTAGGCATTACCATCCTCAGGCCCCAAATAGTATGTGCAGACACTAACCATAGTAGGCAGGGAAGAGGTTATCTCTAGGTCACCTGCAGAATGTTTGGATGGGATGCAACAGTAGCTACCTGCTGTGATAGTGGGTCTACCGTCAGGGAATATCCACAAACCTGGAGCCTTAAACCTTGCTGCAGTAGCCCATGACTCAGTCGAGCATCAGCCCTGGGGGCAACAGTCTACAATTCTGTTAAGCGACCACCCTGGCATCAGTGGGCTCCAGGACAGTGCAGTCTTTTCAAAGTATGGCTCTAAAGATGGCACCTTGCTGTAGCTATTTAGGTGTCAGAGAATTGTGTGGGACATAGTTTGAACTCTCTTCCTGGAATCCCTCACTTACTTAGCATTTATCACAGGTTTCATTCAGTAGCTACTTCCTCGATGCACTAAAAGTTTTTCTTTTCATAATCACAGAAAGTCAGAAAGCACAAATGTAAATGCTACATACCTCTACTCTTTCCTGATCAACTGGCTATTCTAACCTTGCTTTCCGAGCTCAGACGACCTCAACTGTAAGGAATAAGGTGCCATGACAGTGAGGTGCAGTCAGCAGAAGAGCAGGGGAAAGCAGTGCGTAATTGCTCTTGGCCTGGCTGGCTGCCGAGGGCCTGGCCCAACAGACACTGTGGAGTCCAGCTACCAGCTCTTCTCACAAATCACAGGGCACAGGCTACCACTAGATTCCCTCCAGTTTATGGTAAGGATTATATCTCAGTATTGCTTAAAACTCAACTTAATTTTTCTGGTCAAAAATAGTAAAATTGAATCCTAAATCTCAATTTTAAAAATCTTAAAATTGTAAGGGCCATCTGAGAGCTTCTAACCCAGTGTTTTCAAATGAACGTGATTATTGTGAGTCATGAAATCAATTTAGTGAATGATTTTTTTTTCAAAATAAAGAATATTGTACACTTTAACGACATTATTTTGTAAAACTTTTATTTTCAATACATATGCATGTTGTGGAATGCTTTATAAAATCTATTTCTTACTGTGGGTTGCAGTCCAAAGAAAAAGAGGCATGAGAACATTGATTTAACCTAATAGCCTTATTTGACAGATAATAAAATTGAACCCCAAAGTGGTTAAAATACTTTCTCCCAATTACACAACTTATTACTAAGGACTCAAACCTAATCACTTGCTCTAACCAGATGTCTTTGAAAATAAGAAACACACAATCCCATTTTCTGTAATTCCTTTTTATAAACTCCCACTAAATATCATCATCATTTACAAAACACAAAGGCAGGTATTGAGAACACATAATTTTAAAAATTTCTCCAAATCACTTAGCATATCTATGTTCCAAGGGTAAAATGAGAGAAAACAGGGTTAGAAACCAGACATTATGACTTTCAATGAACACAAGATTAGATATCTTTAACACGCTTCTGCATAATGTTAGGCACTTAATAAATGCTAGTAACTTCCTTAATCTTATCTCTGGTGCTCATTTCAGCAACATAGATACTTATAATCGTACCTTTGTTACTTTTCCATCCATGTAGCTTGAGCCTGATTGAGTCCAGATCATCTAAGACAACAGAAAATTTTCTACCTAAGCTAACTGCCCCAAAATGGTATCTAGCGTTATTAAGCAATCTGTAACTCTTCAAGTAGCTATGGCACCCCTAAGAAAACTCAAAAAGTATAGAAACATCTGGAGTTATTCCAACAGATTATAAAATTAAATAAAATTGGTAAAACAAAAAAAAACAAGATTTAAAACTTCTAGAAATGGAAAATCAAACCGAATTCATTTCAACTGAAATGTCACATCAAAGTATTAGCCATACATCTGACACTCTGGCTAACGCTAACTGCTTTGAAAGATTGGCCCAAACACCTTCTACTCTTAGGAGTTGAAGACCACCATGCCTATGCCCTCAGAATGCTAATTTTTGCTTTGATTTTATAATAAAATCTGATTTCTCATAAGTCTTTTCATATTCTTAAGGTAACTAAAGCTCATTAGGCAAGTCTATCATCAAGTAATTTTAAAATTATAGCATACTTACCATTTTCTATTGATTCTTGACAGATATACTCAAGTGAAAGTGTAATTTTACCAAAATATTTCAGTTAATTGAAGGGGTGGGCATTCCAACATCCCATGTTAATAGAAACTACTACTTGAATAGAAAAAAATAGCTAAAGCTAAAATAAGCAATACTCAGAATATAACAAATAAGATGGTTAAAATTATATGTTTCAAGGACAGTTATGGATAGAGAAAACCAAATTAAAAACTATTTCATCAAATCTCCTCTATATGTAAAATACAGTATTAGACTTTGTATTTTAGATAAGTGCAGGTAACTTACCTTCCTGACTCAGGTCAGATTATAAAAGTTACACTTGATCATGTGAAATAATCTTTCCCTTGTATCCCCTTAAAGATACTTTCCATATAAGCTTATGTATTTTCAAGTACCCACACCTATAATGTCTATTATGTAGAGGTAACTGCGTTTCTGGGTTTGAGGGAGAAGAGAAATTTTCTAAATTATATAGACTTTAATAAATGATCAAGAGGCAGTCCCATAAACATACTCATTTGCATCAACAGGTTGGATTCATATTTAAGAAGCTGCTTATTTGTTCAAATGGCAGATGGTGATCTAATTTTTAATCTCTCAAAGAGCTCCCAGATCTTACATTAGTCAATTGCCCTTCATTTCACAGCAAATAGTGATAATAAAATAATCCAAATAAAATTCTTGAGTTCAGCTTCGCAGAAGGCTGATTTATACATAATTTGAATAAGGCAGAGACTTTATCAGAGACTTTCTAACACTACTAATGAACCAGTCTTTCAATTAGCCATATAAAAACCATAACTAAATTTACCTGTCAGTAAAAAATTTAGCAACCTTACCATTTTTCAAAATTCAATCAATTTTTACTAGTCAAATTAATTGAAGCCTAGAAAAATACTCCAAATATGTTAACATTTAGAAAAGTTTACCTCTTCTACAACCATGTTTAATCAATGCCATGGGATCATTAAATTTAAGAAAGTATTCTCTCTCTTCCTTGAAAGAAGCAAAAACTAATTAGCTTAAAAATCTTTAAGACAACCCTAGGCCCACTCCCATGACCTACCATTTTTTTCTTCCCTTTCTTCAGTTATATATAACATGGATCATACTGTTTTCATTATTCTCACACTTGTTTTTTTTCCAGACTCACCTATATTTGGCTAGCCTAGCGTATTAATCAAGCTTGTTTGCTAAGTAAATAATTCTGATTATAATATTTCATCTTGAATTAAGAACATTATTTTTCAATTAACTGCCTAAGTACCTTACATTTTTAGTAGTCATGTGCTCTTACTTCTAACTTCTCTAACTTTTTCACATATCAATCTCACCAAAAGAGGAAAATCTATCATGAAATTCAGACATCTCTGGAGTCAGACAGACCTGCATTCAAATACAGGCTATCACCTCATTCATTAATTCTGTGGCCTTAACACACTTATGAAATTTCCTTGAGCTTATCTTCTCACCAATAAAATAAGGAATATAATATAGATTAAATGAAATTATTAAATAATGCATGCACGCAACTCTTAACACAGAGTGTGGTACACAGTGAGGGGTCACTCTTACTCCAATGGCTTTGATTGGTACCTCCCCCACCCAAAAAAGCAGACATTGTCCCAAAGACATGTTATATATTCTTCCAGAGATGGCACCTAAAGGACACTCCAATAACAAAGAGTCTAAAACAATCTCTGTAGTACCACTGAGTACCTTGGGGCCGCAATTCTTTATGTGCATTGACCCCTATTAGCTGGAAGTATCTGTGAAAACTCCACCTGAGTTTCCTTCCCTCTATTGGAAGAAATACTTTCGTTCTAAGACACAACTCGAAAGAAGCAGATGATTTTACACAAAAGAAGATGATGGCATACATCCCAGGTTCCCATCATTCTATTATAATACAAGTACTCTACTAAAATTCAATTTCTCCAAGGGACACTGGCAAGATAATACCTCCAACATATGTCAGAAGAGAAAAAACAATCACGATTGACCAGCATGTTGCTGCTCCTTCCCAAAGCTGCTGCTTTGTAACTACCTCAGGGACCCACAACTTCTTTAGTAGTGGAGAAGTAGCTTCCCAACATTAACATACTTTCCAAATCTTATAATAGACGTTTTACAGAAGGTTGCTGATAGACCTTATTGTAGCTGTGCACATCAGTTAAACGTGCCTTATTTCCCAACTGGGCTGTGTGCTGGCAGAGAATAACACAATGAAGAGGGGGTAGTGTGCATTTCCAGGCCCTTTATGGCAAAGATTATGAAAGAAGGGCTTTGACGAAGAATGTTCAGGCTGACTATAATAGTTTTCCTTTTAGTACATTATTGTTGCCATGTGTTTGCTGCTGTCTGGAGCAATAAAAAAAGCTTTGAAATATTTGTCTGTGTCCTTCATAGACTCAAGAGTTTCCATAAGAGAAATCACTTGGAAAATCACAATATTGCTCCAAATAAAATATTAACATAAAAAACTTGTTGAAATGTTGAGCTAAAACACTAAAGAATTATTACTACAGATGTAATTTATGAGGATCTGAGTGCGTTTGCCTCATAAAGGCTTTTCCATTCCCACTCCAGACACGTTTGATATTGTTCTTCATACAACACTGAGGCTGCCAACCAGGATGAACTGGTTTGAGGGGGTCCCCAGAAGTTCTAACAGGACAGATCAGAGGGACAAGAAAAAGTATCATGAGTCAATCCCTGAGTAAAAGGACATTTAATAAACTAATAGCCAGTACTTGCAATCTATTTAAAGAAATAATATTTCTTTTGTATATGAAAAATGTAGGTACTATTTTTTCCTTCCTGTCATCCTAATTATAGACTTATTTGCTTCAGTTAAAAATGTGGACCTTAAAAATTTACCAAGTTACCAGTAGTGGTAATAACCTTTAGGAGAAGATATCAGTCCAACATTGGTAAAGTAAATAATCTTTGGGTACCCATCAATTCTCCCTAAACTCAGTCTTAGTGATAATACTCTCATTAAGAAACTCTCCAACAGAAAAGACTAAATTTGCAATTAAGTTCAAAATTTCATCTTCACTTTTCAGACTTAAAGACAAATTGTGATGTCTGTCCTTACTACCTAGAATCAATGGGCACTCCATAAATGCTATGCTAATGAACTAAATATATTAGCATTTAGCCAACTATATACAACTTTAGCATTCCTTGAATGCCACTGCCTCGCCTATGAAAATGAAAATTAAGTCTTGAACTTTAAATTATTCTAAGACCTAACACAATGTGCCTATCTTGTCTTAAACATTATCAACATCAAAGATGTTTTTATTTTTGCCAAAATTTTAGGTCAAATGAAGTCTCTATAATTAAGGAAGAATATCTGCATTGCCCACGTTTTGTGTTCTCAGATTTTTATGAGCATTACTGTATATACTCTTTTGACATTTTGTTTCCACAAGTAGAATATTTGTTTTTTCCTGACACTGGGAGGGCTAAAAGAAGGAGCTCTTAACAATTAATCCAGGCTTAATCTATTTTACATCCCTGCAAAAGTAATCTAATCTACTCATATTCTAGATCAGAAAAAGGAGAGATAGCTAGAAGGAAGAAATGAGATGTAGACAGTCATAATAAAATGCTTTGATATAGAGTACAGACTTTACAAATGAGAAAATGTTAAGGAAGAAAATAATGTCTTGCAGAGGAATCAGGAAAAAATGCAGTCAAGTGTAGAGTGTGAGGGACATGAGAGGTATTTAGTTCATGTGTCTAGAAATGACCTAAGTGATGTATTTGCAAAACGAAATCCTGACTAGCTGAGCATGGTAGCTCATGCCTACAATCCTACCACTCTGGGAGGTCAAGGCAAGTGAGTCAAGCAAGGTCAAGGAGTTCGGACTAGCCTGAGCAAAGTGAGACTTTGTCTCTACTAAACACAGAAAAAGTAGCTGGGCATTGTGACAGGTGCTTGTAGTCCCAGCTACTTGGGAGGCTGAGCCAAAAAGATCACTTGAGCTCAGGAGTTTGAAGTTGCTGTGAGCTAGGACACCACAGCACTCTGAGGACAACAGAGTGAGACTCTGTCTCAAAATAGAAAAAATAAACAAATAAATAAATGCTGGCTAGATATTAACTTGCCAGTAAAATGACAATAATAGGAGTCTGCTTTGCCTAGAACATAGAATTAGTATAAAGATAAAAAGAGATAATATGTAGGAAAACGTTCTGCAAACCATGGTGCACCAGTGAATGTAGGTTCCTCCTATCAACCAGAGAAAAAGAGAAAAAGAGAAGCAACACCCAAAAGAGAAGAAACAGAAGATGGGAGAAGGGCGGCGCCTGTGGCTCATCGAATAGGGCGCCGGCCCCATATACCGAAGGTGGCGGGTTCAAACCCGGCCTCGGCCGAACTGCAAAACCAGAAAAATAGCTGGGCGTTGTGGTGGGCGCCTGTAGTCCCAGCTACTGGGGAGGCTGAGGCAAGAGAATCGTCTAAGCCCAGGAGTTGGAGGTTACTGTGAGCTGTGTGACACCACAGCACTCTACCAACGGCGATAAAGTGAGACTCTGTCTCTACCAAAAAAAAAAAAAAAGAAGAAGATGGGAGAAGAGTTTCATTAGAAACTACCTTTTTTTCGAATGCTTGGTTATTTTTTACTATGTGCTTGCTGGTCATTGCTTTTAAAAACTTATTCTTGGGTCTTATTTGTTTTAACTTTCTTCAGAGAGAAATTCTGTTATCTTCTGTCAGGAACTTAAAGGATTTTACAAGCTTCTAAACTCCTAAAACTAAATCCTTGGCTTCAAATTTTCTGTACTATCCAAGTGATATGTTTTTGGATTACAGTATTGCTTGAGGGCCTACTTTTTAGAAACAGTCACCAACCCCTGGTCTGCTTAGCACCAAAGCAATTTTCCTGTGGAAAAGCCTGGCAGGTAGAGAGAAGGTTTATATCTAACCCACCCTAAACCTAAGGACATAGCCCCCATTCAATTTCTGTCCCTCTCATCACACAGGACTGTCAAAATGAAGTTCCAGTTTGCCAAATGCCCTCATGCCAGGGGTGTATCTTACCTTCTCTACTTCCCTGATAACTGCTCACTATCTTGTCAGTTCCTCAGTTATAGTAGAACCTCTATAGTTGACCACCTCCTTACATTGACCACCTCATTAAGTTCATTTATTTACATAGACCAGACATGTGCCACATATACATACAGGTACAGCAGGCCTAGTTTCTTATGTTAATCACCTCCACATATTGACCAGTTTGTTACAGTCCCTTGGGTGATCAACCTACATGGTTCTACTGTATCTGGTCCCAGATCTGCTGGCAATGAGTAGGAAACAAATATAATAAATTCCTACACTTAGAAAAAAATAAGTATTTGCAAAAAACTGACATTAACATATTAATTTGATAGTTATAAACGAAGGTATTTACCACTAAAAACTTTTATTAGGCCAGTAACTAACAAATATATAGAAAATACTCCTAATGATATTCATTTTCACTATAATTAAATCTCTTAAGAGTTTCAAAGCAATATTCAACCTGAATAAATAGGAATAGGTTTTAAATACTTATTAGCTTATAAAATGACCCCTTTTACATTGCTTTCTAGGACACCAATCACAAGCTAGAACAACAAAACAAAAACTGTTTCTCAAAAAAAATTAAAAAAACAGTTTCTCAATCTTAATTACAGTGGTATAAAAACTAAAAGTATATGGAATGGTACTTTGATTTATACTGAAATCAGCTCAAATTGAAACAAATATTTTAAAATATTTAACTTACTATGTTTATAATGGCATGAAATAATTTGAATAACTCCTCCAAAACTGAAGTGGAATATATGCTTTAGAATATCAAAGAAGGAGTTAGCTAAAGTTTCAAGGTCTCATCACTTATTAATTCAAGCTATCAGCAAAACAGAACTTAGAGGAAAAATGACATTATATTCATTATGTGATTTAAGAATAAAACACTGCCATGATAAATATTTGGAAATTCCAAGCTTTTATAAAAGCATGCTTTATGTACAATATCCCTTTAGGGTGTACAATGTGGACTGCCTCTGGGAGTGAATTTATCTTATTTCATTTTCATTCTACATTCCACTTTTTAGTTGCCAATTGCTTTTTGGTTTATAGCATAGAAGACTTCATAATGTTTAGCTGGAATTGCTTACTTTTAAAGTACGCTGATAGAAAACCCAATGCAGTCTGAAATATCATCACCAGATTTTGGATAGATGTGAAACCAACACATATCAAAAGAAGGTCCAAACTACTATTACTTGTACAACACAAAGGCTTATACATTTAACAAGTTCAACTGATCAAAACACATTAAAACTCTTCAGGGAAATGAACTTAGTTCTTGGATTTTCTATTACTAGACACTCAAATTCTGTCCAGTTTTCTTTGGACTATGACTCTCTCAATAAATGTGAATAAATACTGGCCACAGGTACAGTATAGTGAGATAGTTTAATATGGTCATCAAAACTGGCTTTCACATTCTTAGTCTGAGAAGCAGAAGTTTAGTCAGTCACCAGAAGAAAGAAAATGACCTAAGTGACTTATTTGCACCAGCCAGGCTACATCTGCCTTAAGGTACCTAATTCTGAGTTTTACACCTAAAAAAGGATAATGACAAATGGGATGTGTTGGGCAGGTAAGAATGAAGAGCATTACAGAACTCTCTACATAATGGGAAGAAATCTACAGAAAATAAGGTTATCTGACCTTGAGCAGAGAAAGTTGGGGTCAGGTTGGAGGACAGGGTGTCTTCATGGAAATAATACTATCCAAATATTTGGAAAGAATAAATGTCACAAAGTAATTGGATTTTACATAGATTCCCAAGGAAAAAATCAGAAACAACAGATGCAAACTATGCTGCAGGGAGAGAGATTTTTAACTAGAGTTGTTTGAGGACAGAATGGACTTCCATGACTAATTATTAGCAGACTAGTTAAACACCTATCTCAAGGCATACTTGTGAATCCTCACTAAGATTCCATGCACCATCATACAATCATGCCTCACCTGAACCATTCCTTCTGCACCAGTTTCCTTCTTCAGACACCTGGCAATGTATAAATTTCAATCACTCCAGTAAAATTGTTACAGGCATTTTCCTGCAGTTTTCTCTGATACCACCTTTACCCCAAACCCCACCCATCCTTAGAATTAATCACTACTTAATCCCACATCATGCAGCACTTTTCATGTTCTACTATTACTATATTTATCTAGATCAAAGTGTAATAATGAAAGATAAGGACTATCATAATTACCTTTATGTTCCTGGTAATTATATGTATGTATAGTGCCTGGTATACAGCTTTGGTGCCTGTCATCTGTAGATAGGAGATACATGTTGAAATGCACATAATATTCATCTATCAGACTAGATCTGATAGATGAATGAATCAGATTATTCATCAGGTTAGATGACTTTTTATGACACTGAGACCCTAGAAAATGTAGAAACATGTTTAAGATCTTTTAGTAGTGAACACAGAAGATGTTTTATAACCAATACCCTTTAAAAAGTACTATAAATTTACCCTTAAGGAGAAATAGGGAGAATCCAGTGCATTTCTTCCTATAGTAAAAACAAAAACAAAAACAAAAAAAAATTCAGAAACCCCATAGGTCTAAGTTGGACACTTCAGACATACAAAAAAATAAAGAACGTTTAACTCAATAATCATATAAACAACATTCTAAATAAAGCAGAATGTGTGATGGATGAGGAAAGATAATGGGAGGTTGTCAAGAAATAAGGAGAGGTATATATATTAAGCCGAAAGTATCAGATTATAAATTTACAAAACAAAAATTATTATCCTCTTTCTGTGGGCTCTATTTTGAACTTGTTCATTAAAATAGGCCAAAACTGTAAAAGCGGGACAAAGCAGGAAACCTACAGTCTCACCACCAAGTCAAATATTTCCAACATGACCAGTCTTTTCAGATGCAACTAACTGGACTGAGAAGTAGCCCAAACATATTTAGCATATGACATTCTTTTGGGGCTTTTAGAAATCTCCACTTTTAAACAAAAATAGGTATATAAGACCATGAAGCATTCTTTCTCATATTTAAAAGAAAATGGAGAAAACACTTGAAAAATACAAATAAATAAGACAACCTTCACTCTTTTTCTATATTAGGTATTCTATATTTTATAAAATAAGACAGAAAAAAACGATGAGAAAACAAAAACATGGATTTGTCCTAAAAGGAAACATCCCGGCCATTTCAAATGGTCAGCAGAGATTCAACCTAATACCCTAAAACTATCAGTAGTAGTTAAGGACTATAATGGGATCTATTATAAATAATTGAGGATAAGGTATATCTTATCATCGTGGTCAGCCAGACAGTGGTCGTGGCTCTAGTTGTCCCTGCTTGACAATGTACACACCTGATCACTGCTGTTGATGCTATTCTGCTTCAGTTCAATAGTACATACTGCAGGTCTTAGACATCCTAAGTTTAATAACACTATCGCTCAGCATTAAAACACAAAGTTGTCACATGTAGAAAGGAATTAAAATACACAGTGTGACACAAATTTGGTATTAACTTACACAAAAATGTGCCACTAAATGTGTCTACAATTTCTATTTTCTTTACAAATAATCAGTTCATTTTGCTTACATTTTGTTTTTGACATGTACACAAGAGTAAATATGATACAAATCTCTCAATAAATCTAATTGAGCTCATCAATAAGTAAAAAGTGAAATAACTTAAGTAATGAAAAAGAATTGTGCCATGGTTCAGTCAGAAGAACTTGTTCTTTCCTAATGAGATATAAAATAATGATACATCTGAAAACCTGTGGTACCAAAGAATCAGTGAAATCCAGCCTGTTCCTTGCAAATAGGATGTATATTTTATACTTACTTTTAATCTATCTGGAATACAATGGGATCTTAGAATTGTAGAGTTGGAAGCAGCTTTGGAGGTCAATAGGACCAATTCAATCTGGAGTATGAATGTCTACAGTAATAATCTAACAAGCTGGATGACAATCTTAAGGAAGCTGAAAGATTCCCAGCAATTGTGAAAAGTATGCTATCCAAAAAAGAATTTCTCAGATAAGTTACATACAGCACCACAGAAAAAGGGAACAGGAGTTAGATCTTAAGGAAATTTAAGATTTATGTCTTGTGAAGGACATCATAGACAAAGCTAGAAGTAACAAAACTAGAGGAACATATTTGCAACATATATAACTAATAAAATATTAATAAGAATTCCTAAAAACCCACAATAAAAAAGGCTGAAGAACTAAATGAATAAATGAAGGAAAAGGCATTCCATAGAAAGGAACACCAAAATATCTAGTAATCTATAAAATGTTATTATCTCATTATTAAGCAAAGATATAGCTATGACAATACACGTTATAACCTTCTTCTAGTTTACAGAGTAAAAGGGTACATCTTAACATATAGTAAAGTGACATAGAAAGTTTATTTTAAAGAACCCTAAAATGAATGAAGTAAATATTAATTTGTTTTCAAAATTAAGGTTTTTAAACATCCAGGTGTTTTAAAGTAGGGTAATACCTGTATAGAGCAATAAAATATATTTTGTTTCTAAATAAAATATATTAAGCTCATTTTTCTTCTATTAAAATTTGGTTTTGTTTAAGAAAACAGTACATTTAGAGACTTGAGCACTGTTAAGCACAACCTAGTGAAGGAAACATTCACTGTGTCTGTTTCAGAAATGAGAGACGTAATGTTAACTGATGTAGTGGAAACCACTAAATCAATGGTTTGCCATTTTAAAGAAAATGACAATTTGAGTAATAGCTGCTGGTAGATCAAGTGAAATTCAAAATCATTAAGAGCAATGCAAGATTAGTTCTAGAAAACATTTCAATAGGTTCTCTAGCTGTTACGTTCACATATTCCTTGATAATTCCAGTACTAATCAAAAGCAAGGGGAAAAACAAGGTTTAGCAGCTCAAGATCAGTGAAAACCTATTTGACCTGAGCCAAACAGAGGTTCCCAGTTCGAACAGATGGATAACAGTTCTAAAGGACAGTTATTCCACTAAAAGCCCAAAGAAGTCATGCTGAACACATGACATAAAAAGAAAACATCAACTTTATATTTGGGGGGTGGTGCATGCACGTGTGTGTGTAGAGACATATCTGAGACTACTGAAATCAGTGATGGCAAGTTTTATCTTTAAAAGGGCCTATATATTTAAAGAGTCGAAAGACAAGCTGTCTTTTTTAAAACAGGCAGTTACTAAAGACAGATGCATAATGGTAATATATATTAATAGATAATGCAATTTTAACCGGTATCATGAAAATGATATTATGATGTGCAAAAATATAAAGAAAATAGTGCTGTTTGAAAAGAAAAGGAAAAATAAACCATAAAGGTTACAAGCTCCGGATAACAAATAGAAAGAATTGCAAGAATACCCAGAGGTCCAAAACGGGCTGTTACAGATCATTGAATTTTTAGAATCTGAAAATTGTATTTTTATATTTTCTTATTGTAGATAACTACATAAACACGCCCCCATAGGATGCCTAGTCTAATATTGTTTTTGAGAGAGAACAGAACAGATGTTTCTGGTCAAAGCTCTTCTGCACCTCGAGTAACCACCTACCTGGCAGCAGTGCGTGGGATGGCAAGGAGCAGGATGAAGGCTCATGGGAAGAAAAAGGGGAGGGGGCAACTTAAATAAAAAATGGACAGATGGAGCAGTGAGGGGTGAAACTGAATATAAATTATGTTTGGCTTTAAATATAAAAGTCTTAATGTTTTATTAGTAATAAATCCACCTTTTTTCCCCTAAACTGCTGTCACAACATGTATTGGTGGCTGCTGACAAATGCTTTGCCACCATTACTACACAGGAAAGGCTTTGAAAGAATTCCAAGCAATCAATCCATGTCGTAATAATGACAAACTAAGTGAGAGGCTATGGGTAGAGAAGACTTATCTCTCAAGGAAGAATAAGAAAAAAAGCCTTCAGTTGAGCCCCAGATAGCCCTCCAGAACCTAGACATTTAACCTAAGGCAACCCAAGGTATGGGACTCAATTTCTTAGACATTCAGTTACCTAATATATAAAATGAAGGAATTAAACTAAAATCTTCCATTTGTAACAAGGTAGTCACCAGTCTACATAGTTAAGAAAGAGACAACAAAGGGATACTATGTCAAATCAATAAATTGTTGCCTTTAATTACATAATAAATTTTCAGGTGCTCTCCAAATTGAGTATCATAGCTTTAAAAAAAACCTTCAATAAACTGCCAAAAGCACAAGAAAACAAAGGATGAAACAGATTAAATATTATACCACCTTATGTTAGTTAAAAAAAAAAAAAAAACTAAACTAGGACATTAAGAGTGTTACACACAATTTTATAAATTCTCTTCAAATAGTGAAAAATTAGTTACAAAGAAAGTAAACTATTTGAAATTCCTTTTGCTTTTATTGTAGACATCAAAGGATAAAGAACAATCCAAGAATTTGTATATAATTTATAACTTGATAGAAATAAATTTTTTTTTTTTTTTTTTTTTGTAGTCCTACCATCCTGCTTCCTGTCAGAATTTCGGGGCTCCAATGATCCCTTTAATTTTGTACCTTCTCTGTTCCTAGACAGAAATTATTTCTTAAATCCTTATGGTAATTTCATAGAACGGTAGGGGAAAGTCTATAATTTTTATATGCTTACTTGAGATCTACAGCAAACACTGTACAAAGACTTTTAAAATTTCCATAAGACATGTAAAGAAACATTAAAACTCAGAGGGAATATCTTAAGAATGCTTTAATTGGCATTACAATACGATTGATAATAAGCTTTAAAACCTTAGGAAGAAGTTTGCCACTGCATGAAATGCCACTAGGCTGAAAAAGGAATCTGGATGGCTTAAAAATAACTGAATCTATGCTAGTCAAAATGATGGAAGCTTTCACTTGGGAATATAAGGATTAAATGCAATGACTACTAAGAAGAAAAAACTTTTTTCATATTAGTATGAAGTATTTTCCTTCAACTTTTATACACTCTAGGAATAAATAGCAATTCCTTATTCAAACAAAGAAAACACATTAAAAAATAAAACTTTTAACTATTATTTTTCAGTCAGATGATGAATTTGAGTTTTGCTTAGTAAATTATAATACTATCTTTTAAAGGCTATTTTATATATTTCAGATTAATACGAAGGCACACATGATTAGGTTACACTGTTTCCATTTGTAAGGTAAAGTCTGCAGTTGTGGTTGTTTCCTCAGCCAGGAAGTGTACCATACACCTGCACCTTGTTCCCTTTGGATAGGAACTTGTTGAACACCATTACCTTCTTGAACTTCACTGAGTTTTTCTCTCAAGTGAGCAAGTAGTTGTTAATCTATTAGTTTCAACTTAGTATTGAGCACATGTGATACTCATTTTTCCATTCCCGTGACACTTCACTTTGAAGAGTGTTCTCAAAATCCATCCATGTTGTTACAAAAGATACAAATTTTCATCTTTTTATGGCTTAATAGTACTCCACAGTATACACATATCACAGTTTTTTAATCCATTCAGTATTAAAAAGTATTTGAGTTGTTTCTACACCTTTGCAGTTATGAACTAAATTGAATACGATAAAATTCAAGTGCAAATATTAAAGACACATTTTCAAAACTTTTACTTTTTGTTCTCTAAACATTTACCTTACAAATTCTCTTAGCATACACTTAGTAGAGCTGCAGATACTGGTCAATTACTCTACCAATCAGATATGTTTTTTAAACTTTACTTATTCAAACAAAATAGCTCTCTTGCTCCCAGCCCCGCCCCCCAAAAAACATCAATTTGTTAAACAGAAATTTCTGGAAAGTTGTACTTGATTAAAAGTTCTTTCAAATATTTAGAAGCTTATTAGTATCCATAACACAATTTATATACTTAATATATTTGGGACATGAAAATAGGTTTGTTTCTGCTTTATTGTGATGAGCAATAAATTCTAGAATTCATAATGAATTTTACAACAAATTATCTGTAAATCTTAATAAATACATAACTACTAAAATTAAAAGTAGATACCAATTAACACAGGACCTAAATTTGTTTATATACATGTCTTAGAATCATGGCCCAAATTTATTTATATGCCAGAGAATCAATTTAAGGATATTCATAGGTACTTATTCTCCTGTAAGAAAAGTCAGCATGTATAATTCAAAAATTAACTTATTCATTCAGATTTCTATTTTATGGAACATAAACTAATTTTCTCTAGATAAGATATCCCCATGGTAACACTGTAACCAATGGGTTATAATGCACTTAACTTTAATTTCTACTATCTGACAAAATACAGTAGAGTTCCTTTTCCATCTCAGTGTTTCCACTATCACACATTAAATTTTTAAAAAGGTACACCTTACCTTAAATAATTTTAAATACTTCTTGAGAAAAGCATTATATACTAAAATCTGTCCATTGTTTCTTCCCGAAAAGTATTTTTAAAAGATACTGAATTTTTCATACTTAGGTTTTACTACCTCTTATGTTTATATTAGACAGGACACATAATTTATATTGATAAACATAATATCACATCAAAACAAATCATAATCACAAAATTTTAGGGTTGAAAGAGATCTTGGAGAACATATAGCATAACTTTCCCACTTCTACTGCCTCACATGCCATTTTGCAGATAAGAAAACTGAGGCCTAGAAAGGTTATGTTTCACTTAATAGGATTATCAAGACTCTGACAAGTCTAACTCCTTTCATTTCTCATCACAAAGAAAAAATATCTTGTACTAGCATTTAAAAGATTTTATATTTCAATATATTGGTCACAGATAAAAGTTAATAAGGCTTAAAAATAATTATATAATTAAAACTGAGTTAAATGAATGTAAATAAACTGTCAATCCAGTGAAATTCTTAGTTTATGCGTCAAACTTACAGTTACCTTTTAGATTTACTAGGAACTTCTAAGAGATAAATAACTTGTGGAATTTCAGTTAGCCCACATTTGTGTTCTTCTAATGTCCAAAATGGTACCACTATATTTTTATCATTATACTGATGTTTCCTTAAGATATCTATATATGCCAACAGACTATTTTATTTTAATTCTATGAAATTCCATTAGTAAAGGTCTAAAGTCACAATATAACTTAATAAACTACAAATTATATACAGTAAGGGGTTCAATATGTGGCAACCAACATGTCTTTAAGTTTGACTAATACAGATAGAGGACTATAAACAAAAAGTAAATGACTGCAACAAAATCTGTTATCACTGAGAAATAGAGATACCACATATAGCAATCAGTTCATAGAGCTAATATTAAAAAATTCAACCATGTCATAGGAGTACTACAGGAATGTCATGTGCTAACATCTGGGATTAAGATTATACTACACTCGGGAAAAGGAAATGTTCCTAAAAAGTAAAGGCAAGCATTAAATTTTGGCACTATTTTTATAGTTGCTGTTTCACACACAGAAACGTAATTCTTATGCAGAGAGCTGATTTCACTAAGTTTTCAATTGTACATTATTTTCTGTAAGAATGTAAGAAAATGAGTAAGATGAGTCAAAATTGTCAACTTCTATTATGAAAGAACATAAAATTAACTTGCAATGTTTCCATTAAACATTTCATAAGCATATGAACTAATATTATTGAGATTTCTTTTTCTAAAAAGCATCAGTGTTTTAAGTGTCAACATTTTACTGAAAGGTTTTTGTTGAAAATACTAATTTAGTATGTCATTTATGATACATTAAAAAAATAAATTTTTACTGGTTTGCAATTAAAAATCTCTGACCAAATAAGTCTTTAACTAGGATGGTAAATGATATATCTATAAATTCTTTCAGAATTAGCACAGTAGAGAAAGAGAAAGAGAGAAGGGCAAAGAGAGAGAAAGAAAGAGAGTAAAAGAAAAGAGAAAAGAAAAAGAATTTTCAGTAAAGCCTGTCAGAAGAAAAAACTCAAGAAAAAAAGAACAAGCTAATATTTCACACATTGTAAACCCAGTAACTGTTTTACGTGTTAGACTCTGGATCTTGTGCCAGTAAAGGTGTACCACCAAGACTCATCATCATATGAGATGATTCAGCTTGATAACTGAAATCCCCAACAAGGAACAGAGAGAAAAAGAAGCAGGTAGAGGAAGAAAGAGAAAAGAAACTCCCACTAGATAAGAGAGAGAACACATCAAATCTACGTGAAATCATTCCTCCGAAAACAAATTATGAGCAAAACATTTATGAATTTAAGTGTTCAATTTTAAAATAAAGATGCAACCTGTGGGAGGAAAAAGCAATTACAACTGGGGCCAAAATTGAACTTTAGGGCATTCACATTCATTTTTACACTGAGTATTAACACTTCATGGAAAACAATACCCACATGAAAAAACCTATTATGTGATTACAGTCTCAATCACCTATCAATTTAAATAATTTTTTTAACATTTATCTATGCTTTAATATTTTATATCAGATAAAAAGAAAACTTAATTTGGATATAAGAAAAGCTAAGAATTATAAGCACAAATATTTTGCCAGTATAATTCCAAACAATTAGAGTACACTCATTAAACAACTGAAAGTAATTAATTACTTGAAAGTTAAGGTAATTAAAAAAAATAAAAAAGATAAGCATTACTTAAGCTATTATTATATTCTCCTGAAAAATTTTCAAGCATCTAAGATTTTATAAGATTTGGTCATGTAAACAAATGGAAAGCTATCATAAATTAAAATTGGTTATGTCAATAAAATATTTACGTCCTTGATAGCTTACGTAAAATCTGCTTTTCTAGTTTAAAAAGGGCATCAAAATTATTTATAAAGTGTATCCCATGAAAAGATTATAAGCAAATTTAAAAAATTTAATTATTTAACATTAACTTATGTATGCAAAATATTTATAAAACATTATCAAGGAAAATTAATTGTCAGTCCTATTATGAAGAAAATCAATGTAGTAGTTTTAAAACAATGTTTTTTAGTTAGCAAGCAACACAAATCATTTAGATTTGAGACATAATTCTTTTGAAACCAAGCAATTAGAGGAAGTGGTGTTGCAATACTGTCCATTTTATGAAAACTGTGGCAATGAAAAGATCACTTTAATAATCTGCATGATACTATCCCATTAAGAAAAAGCACAAAGTCTGAATCTAGTAACTGGCAAACAGGAGCTAAAAGTATAAAACAAAAAGTATTTAGTCACTTGCAAAACATTATATTATTCTAAAACCCCTTCAAATATATTACTTACAAAGAAATTTATATATAATTGTGACTGATTTAATTTAATTAAACATCTTATACTTTAGTTTTTAAAAAGTATGATGGTGAAAGTTCAACTTATAAATTTCCATATAATTAAACTAAATTGAAACCCCACAAAATTATAAAATAAATATGTGTTTAGAACTCAAATTTCTCTTAGTTCTTGAGTTCACACAGCCCATATTACTAAAAATTAATTAGAGTAGCACAGACATATCTGTGCATACGAAGTGAAGTTAACATAATGTTAAAACAGAAAAACTACATACATATGTATCTTCTTTTCCTACTGATATATGACAGAGTATTATTTAATCATTAATAAGTAATAAGCAGCAGCCAGAGTATGTTTTATGCTTCATTAAAACAACATTCAGGCCTATTACAGTACAGAGCAAATGATGCTGGAAACCACCTTACACCCTTACAAACCACATTCCCTTCTAACCTCATTTGGTGGAAGCAGAACTAGAGGGTGAATGGCAATACATTCTCAAGTAAGCCTTTATTAAGAATAAGAAATAAGTTATATTAAGTGTTGTTTTACAAACTCAGAAATGAGGAAAGGGGTTGTTAAGATACCAAATTAACTAAGAAAATCATTATGTGAGAAGTAAGTTGCCGTCACAAGAGAGACTTGCCAGATACTGTTTTTAAGCAAGTTGTTATACACACCTTTAGAATCAGTTTTGTGACACAGAGATTAGTCTGTGGTACTAAACCGCCTGAGCAGCAATCAGAAAAAAACTAAAAGGGAGGGGAAATGTTTTCCTACAAAACATTACCATTACTTTGGTGGCATTAAGAAACCCTTATTATAAGTAGTAACATACTGAGGCAACAGGATTGCTCAGGACATGTTTCAAATTGCTTCTCTACAATGCATTTCCATAGTTCAGATCCCCACTTCCATAATTCAGTTCCTAATAAATACATTTCTACTTCATTAGTTCTTCCTTCCTCTGATTTCACCAAATACAATTCTAAAACTTGAAAATTACCTTGGAAATTTGTGAGAAGCCCCAGAAAGGTCCTCGGAAGCAGACACATATTATTCACTATAATGATGACTGTCATCTTTTATAGTGATTATATCATTATTTAGGAATGCTCATTAAGATATAAATAAAATGGCCTATTAACTACAAATGCATTCTGAAGAAATACATTTGTATTTACGCATTTAACAGCAAATCCAGCCTGGGGACCAGACTATAATAGACTCCAGTTCTGTTTTCTAAAATACTGACATTTGAGCAATGTTCCCATGGAATGTTTGCCTGATTCGTGGACTGACATTTCCTCTTTGTAACTTGCTTAACTAAAAAGGAGACACGCAGGCCAAACTCTACAGTGCCCGCAGGCAGCAGGCCATTACTCGCCTTTGCAACTTGTGCATGGTTTCTCTTTTACTTTCCTCCTGTCCTGTCACCCCTCAGCCGTTTACTGTCTCTTTATTTTGACATGCATATTATCTTGGCTGATTTCAATCATCTTATAGGAGTGGATGACATACCTTAAAAGATTAAGCTTTACCACCTGGGATTTTTCCTGAAATTCAGTGTATTAAGTACCTTTTCATGGCCTTCTTCATTCTGCTATACTCTGGTGTTATCAATAGTAGCTTTCTTTCCTATTTTGTTTAACTATGGGACACAGGGCAGCTATGCTGTCACTCATCTTTCAAGACTACAGGTTGACTTCCTTTGTCTGTAACACTTTGCTGCCATCTATGTGTATAAAAGAGCACAACAGTCTTAAGCACAACAAACTTTTCCACTGTTCCAAAAAGCATCATATCCCTTATGCAGATGGATAAAGAAGGAAGCTTTAGGAATAATTTTCTTCCCCACCCAAATGCAAAACTTTATCAAGATTTTCTGTCTCTTTTGCTTTGAAGAAACTTTATAGAGCTGAAAAACTACTGAAATGCAAAATGTATTACATACTGTTTAACATGAGCAAGATTTTCCCTTACTGGTATTGATAAATTTTAATTAATATAGTAACTAACATTAACAGAGTTATGACTGAAAAAGAAAAGGTAACAAGAAAATTTGAAGTTTCAAGTAACAAACAATTCCAATAAAATAAATTAATCTTGACCAAATTGCATTCTAAACAATCTACCAAATTACAAGATGAAATGATAACTAAGTAAAAACACTTTCACAATATTTAATATAAAGTGAATACAAAGCAAACAGACAAAAGTGTTATTTATTCTCATTATTTAAAAACCAACAACTCAAATATTTTGAGATGATAATCAACTAGCCTCAAACACTTCTTTTCTAGAGAACATGAAGTAATCGGTCAGACCAAGTCAGAGAGCCTCTCAGTCTCCCTGGTAGTACTGACCTTACTGGCTCTGAGCTGTCCTGACAGTGTCAAACAAACAAAAACTACTCCAGTGTGAGCCATATGGTCATGTAAAAAGAAACAAACAAAAAAACTGTCCTCTACACCATTTAACAATTCATCAACACAATAAAAGTAAAGATGAAATAATTACAATCAGGACAAATGATGTGTGTTAATAGTACTGAAGAATGTCTCCTAGAAATTTATTTTATCAATTATCACTAATTTCCATGAGAGCTTTTACTGTTTAAAAAAAAGGGGAGGCTTGGCACCGGTAGCTCAGTGGTTAGGGTGCCAGCCACATAACACTGGGGCTGGCAGGTTCAAACCCGGCCCAGGCCTGCCAAAGAATAATGACAACTACGAAAAAAAAAAAAAAACATAGCCGGGCATTATGGTGGGCACCTATTGGCCCATCTACTTGGGAGGCTAAGGCAAGAGAATCGCTCAAGCCCAAGAGTTTGAGGTTGCTGTGAGCTGTGATGCCAAAGCACTCTACTGAGGGCAACATAGTGAGACTCTGTCTCAAAAAAAAAAAAATAGCACCAATAGTATAGGGATGGAAGTGGAAGAGGCTCAGGAAAAGGCTTTACCCTGATATACCAAACAAAATGAGGAGCTCAAATTATATGCCTTTCTACCAAATTGGCATTTATAATAGCTATATAATTGTTAGCAACACAATATTATATGTCTCTGGCAAACATTTCATTTTAATTATCATTACTATAATCGCATACAAAAGATGGCAAACATTCTAGATTATAATATTTTCTAAGGAATTCTCAGTCTAAGTTATTCTAATGATGAATTTAACATAGTTTTAACATGTCAAACCAAAGGTTTAAGTATAGTTTCTTATAAATAAAACAGATGTAAATTCATTGTGAGTTATTTTTTAATTAACATTCCCAAACTATTATATTTGTGACTTTTTTTAAAGAATAAAAATGATATCTACTAATCTTTGACATTAGACATTTTTCAGAAAAACAAAAATCTGATAATTAAAACAATGTTCTTATAATTCATTTCTTCCTGGCACTAGTATAGTATCTAATTAATGATTTACAGTAGAAATTAATAGAAAATAATTATATGCATTAAATTTCTTTGAAACAGAAAAGGTTTCATCTTATCTTACTACACTGACATTAAAAATCCAACTTTAACATTAAAAATCCAATTTTAACAAAGCAAATTTTATAAACTACACTTATACTAAAAGGATAAGTAGGAATCATATTTAATAACAAGCTTTAGTAGGTCTTTTAAAAATGAAGCTAAGTTTAATCTCCTAAATTTATACACATCTTTGAGTAGTGGGGAGAGATGTATCTAACTATGGTATTAAGCAAGGTATTATTTACGGTCTACATTTTAATTTATGCAAATTACATACTGTAATCTTATTAATAATTCTAAAAACCATTCCCATTCATCACTAAAACTTCAAAACAAAAGGTTTCACTCACAGTACATTTACTATTGGTTCACCATTTGTTTATAAATACATTTAGAAGTTGATATTATAATAAACATGCACATTTAGCTATTTGAATTTTAGCTGAATATGTATAAAATAATTGTTCCAATAGTAAAATGCTACTACTTTGGATTTTATTTAGTAAACAAACCACTATTATAAATAGATTAAGAGTGCAAAACCCAACAAATATACCTTTGTGTGGTCCACTAATTATAAGCAAAATTCCAAACATTATTAGCTGTTATCAAAATTACAATACCACCTAGATCTAATAAAACAGAACAATCTGTTTGAACAGGCAGAGGAAAACTTTCATAGAGTGTTCTCTCTCATATAAATTCTTAATGGACTATAAAGAACTTTTTAAGTGGTTTTAGATTTGAATTCAATTGGTTAAATCTGTTACAGGCTTCTAAGAATTTGAGCCAGATGACATACAGAGACTCACCAAAAGTATACATTCCCACTCCCCCTAATGAATATAAGATAAAAAATGCTAAACTTCTTCCTGGAACCGTGGGAACTGACTAGCCATATTTATATTACTGGGGTTTATGCACTGTAAATATGAACATTAAATTATAAAATGAAAAACAGCTCCCATTGCAATTTTGCCCTGTAACAAACAAAAATTGTTATTAACTGTATTAAATATCATGGAGATTGTATCCAAACACGTGAAAAGGCAACAGGACTGATCAGAAGGAAATAGGGATTTGTAGAACAAAAACAAGCAAACAAAAACACAACCTGATCATAGAAAAGGTTTGTTCCTCTCATGCCATGTGTCTAATGAGACAAAAAGTGTCCAGTCCTTCCACTCACTCATTCACTTCACCTGTGAAGGAGCCAAGTTTTCCAGAAACAGACACCCTACAGTATGCATGTATATTACTTCTAAATGCAAACATATCTTATTACTCAAGTTCTCAAAGTTGCACTTACTGCTCTTTACCAAGAAAAGCATTGCTCATAAGAAATCCTTATTATTTCAAAATTCATAATATACTAAAAAAATAGTCATTGTATGTTACCTGAATACATCTAAGAATTACATATGACAATATAACAAGTATTTTAAAACTCTATGCTATATATATATGTATATACTATATATATCAATTTAGATATCTACTAAACAAAATAAGTTACTTCAAAGACCAAACATTAAGTTATAGTATATGTATACTAATACATAAGCCAAAACATGCTTGCAGTACTAAAGCAGAAATATTTATTTTTAAATCTTAGAAAACAGGTTAATATTATAATTATATAACACTTGTCAATCTCTTTTTAAAAAATAATTATAGGAAGGAGAGAGCAGACAGAGAAGGAGGGAGGGGCAAGGGAAAGAAAACCAAAAAAAAAAAAAAAGAGAGAGAGAAGAGAAAATAGTGTCTAACTTTCATATAAATTGGATTCAATTTGACTAAAGTATATTACTTAAATATTAATAATGTAATTCAACTTGTCAATATGTTGTTTAGGATATTGAATCCTCATTTATAAGTGAATCATCTTTTTTATTAGTCTAAGGAAAGCCTTTCTTGCCCCAAGGTTATAAAAATATCCTCCTATGTCATCATATAGTACTTTTCTATGCTGCTGC
>CAUYRH010130047.1:0-10453 GCA_963574655.1 Perodicticus potto | reverse complement strand
TCTCCCAAATCCTAACTATACAGGGGGTGTCTGGACAGCCAGTTACCAGATTTTTCTCCCAGCCTCTAAGCTACAATTGGGATGACTTGCTGTTCTCTCATGCCTCCCTAATCATCCCTGAAAGTCCTGCTCCCCATTTGGGGAGGTACATACTAACTAAAATAGGAACTTTTCCCTCCTGGAGATCTAGTCATGATCAAAACTCCTCCCTCTAATTCACCCTCCCTGACCCCAACTTGGGAAATCCCCTTTCCTGTTATCTTGTCTTCTTCTACTGTTAAAGTTATAGGAGTTGATTCCTGCACACATCATTCACGAGTAAAGTCCTGGAACCCTCCATCTTCTACGGAGGCAGGCAATGAAGACAGCCAACCACAGACCACCTACACTTGTGAGCCAAAAGAAAGTCTGAAGTTATAATTTAGGAAATAGCTAGAAAAATCCTAATATGGTTTTCTTTTAGCATTGCTGAACTCAAGTGATTTCTAAATACAAGTGTTACAAATGTGCATTTTGTGATTATTTCAGTAGCTTGGGGAAACAAGGATGGTGGGAGGGGTTTTGGCTAAAAATCCAATTTTGAAGGGATGTGCTCAGAGCAGGACTGAAAAATGGCTCCTCTCTTTATAACACACCCGACAGGAATCTTGGGGTCATCATGTTGAGGGACGCAAAACTGTGGCCTCCCTGAAAACACATTTTCTACATGTGAAGAACAAGAAAAAAATTACGAAATGTATGTGGTGAGAGTACAGCTGATCCCTGTATAATTCTTTCAACTATCCTGCATGTTTGAAAAATTGACTAATAAAATATTGGAAAATTAAACAAATTAAAACAAATTTTAACTAATTATAAGTAGATTTGGTAGTAGGAAATGACTATGATTTTGCTGTGTTCTATTGATTTTCTCTAAATTTATTTTCTCATTTTCACTGTTACTAAAGCAAACCTTTTGAAACATGAAATAAAAATGAAAACAAAAACCATCCATAATCAGCTGTCCTTGAATACATCTGTCTTCTCAATTGTTCATGCTGTGTTTTGGCCTATGTGCACACTAATTTTCCACTTACACCTGAAGTCTAAATCAATTCTAAATTTTTACAGCATCTCCGAGCTACTCTACCTTGCTATATGGCCTTTATAGTCTGTACTTTTAATGGATGCATGGTATTCCTTTCTCTGAATGTATCTTCAAATACGTGACATTTCACTACTCTGATAATAATTATTTCATTTCTCTTTGCTCTTTAGCAATATTTTGATATATTTATATGTATTGGACTCTATTAATCTGTTTATCCTGGTTTTTGTTTTCTTCTTTCATATTTGTTTTTTAGAACTTGTTTCTATTGATAGTGTCAACGGAATTATATAAATGCTTTAGGACTACGGATGTGAATTTCCAAACGACACTGGAAATGACACACACACGAAAACAGCATCAGTTTAGCTTTGTCCTCTAGTTTCAGGAACTAGTGTAACCGTTTTTGCTAATTCAATTGGTTTGCACGAGTACTCCAGTTTGTTAACTTGCAATTACTTTTCTGTCATATTCTGTTTAGTACAAAAAACTCCTAATTCTCCGTAGTTAGTATTTAACATAAATACATGTATTTTATTATTCTTCATTACATTATTTCCCCCCACCACCCCTCCGTGGTAAGACAGAATTGATTTACAGAATAGAATACAGAAAACACCAAAGCTCCTTGTAGTGGGAGAGATTTCGAGTAGGGAGAGAGAAGCTCTCTCATTTTAGCATTTTTAATGGTGTATTCACCAAACAAAGCACAGTTTTAGGACATGTTCCTGTTTTTCGTATTTAAGAGATAGCTAAACATTTTTTTTTTTTTGAGACAGAGCCTCAAGCTGTCACCCTAGGCAGAGTGCCATGGCATCACAGCTCACAGCAACCTCCAATTCCTGGGCTCAAGCAAGTCTCCTGCCTCTGCCTCCCAAGTAGCTGGGACTACAGGCACCCGCCACAACGCCTGGCCACTTTTTGGTTGCAGCCATCATTGTTGTTTGGCGGGTCTGGGCTGGATTCGAACCCGCGAGCTCAGGTGTACGTGTCTGACGCCTTAGCCCGTTGAGCCACAGGTGCCGAGCCAACATTTTTTAAGTTAATGTTTACTTAAGGCATAAAGCTGAAAAGTATACAAGGGCACCATTCTTTTGCTGCTTCTATTTTAGCCTTTAAAGGTATATGACTAGATATGAATATCGTAATAATTTTACTTGCGTTTCCTTTTTCTTGTGAGAGCCCATTTCCTACTTAGCATTCTGTAGCCTAAAACTTGGAAAGGGAAAGGTTTGAAACTCTCTGACCTCCAAGGAAACTAGAAACTCAAAATCCAGTTTTTCATCAAGTCCCAGCTCATTTATCTGTACCATATGCCCCAGGTCACTTATTATACAAAAGAATAATACCATACAGTGTTAATTATCAGAAACATATTTACAAATTCTTATTTTTTGAATTGTACACCAGAGCAGGAAAACTGTTTTCACTAAAAGCCTATTTATAAATCCTGATCTAGACCTAGTGTTTAAAGGAAGGAAGTTTTGTCAGAAAAACTGGAGGCATCTCATTAATCCTCGTGGGCTAGAGGCCTTCTGGAAGAAACGTCGTACCCTACTCATTGAGGTTGACTCTTCAAGCCCAGTGCTTGATGACATGGCTGCTGTGGTTCATTCACAGAGGTTATTTTTAGAGGAAAGAATTCTCATTTCCCAAAAGTTAAACCATAAGATATCTACTTGGAATGAATCACATTTGTGCACTCGGACAATAGTAAATTCTCAGATCATGTCTGTGTAACCTCAGTTCCCTGAGGAAATATGTAATATCTTGATTGTCATTCACCCCAGGATCCTGTCCTCTGTCAGTGGCCCTCATCTAACAGAGGTGATTGCTTTAGAAACCAAGTGTGGCTATGGGGTTTCCACAGATGTCCTCAAAGTCGGTTTTCCTTCCAGAAAAAAAAATTATATTTTCCCCTGGTGGCTTTTTATAACAGTCTAAAACTGATAAAGGGACCAAAACATCACTAATCTTCAACAAAGAGGATAGCCAGGGTCAGAAGACTTCAGAGGGAAGTAGGACTTGGTGGCCTCCAAGGATGCTTTACATGTGTTTGCACTTTGCTACCACACTTGGCATATCAGCCTAATCTGGCCAGCTCCTTGGGGCTAGGGCAGTCGTGGCTCCAACCTCATAACTACAACTGTACTTATGAGACTTCTGGCTCCTTAAACTGAACTTCATTCTAGGAAGGCTGGAGATCAATTGCCTGCCTTCCTCTTTGACTTTATGCAACTATGTCAGGGAGGAGCCTCCCTCATTTGGAAAGGAATGACCCTGACCCTCAGGGTAACCCAATAAAGTGAATATCGGTAGTCAGTCACTCAGTCTATCAGTGTAGCTATCCAGCTATCAAACTGTGGATCCAGGGCACCCTGGCAGGAATTGGCTATCACTATACGGGGCAACAGCAATGGCATATCAGACCAGGGCTGAAGGGATAGAGCTTGGGGGAAATCAGAAGTCAGTGAATAAATTGCTCATTTAGTTTGTTAATCCATTGGTTCCTCTACTCTGTCAGTTACCAACCGTGTCCTGAGCACCTACTGTGTACTAAGAACTGTGCATGTCCCAGGGCCATGCCCTTTCCAAGTTAATGCTAGAGTGTAAAACCCCTCCTGCTTGGCTCTTTTCCAAAGCCTAACAACTTTAAAGTGCCTACCCTTACAGTCTGGGGGCTAAAAATGGACATGTTTCATCATATCTCTCTCCACTCCAATTTACTCATTTGTAAAATGAGGGTAGTAATATCTGTCCTGCTGCCTCGCAAGGGTCTCATGTAGATCACCTTAAGGAACAGATATGGAAGTGCTTCTTATTAGAAAAATAATGAAATGCTAATAGTAATGACACAATAACTAAGATTGATTGAGGGTCTAGAGAGTTCCACAAATTTAGCCCTACCTAGTTTATAACTGAATAGTAACCTATACCCAAAATTCAGAATTCCCTTTTGTTTAAAAATTAACATTTTATAAATATGTAGGGGGGTTTTTGTTTGTTTGTTTCTTTGCAGATAGAGTCTCACCTTGTCATCCTGGGTAGAGTGCCGTGGTGTCATCGCTCACAGCAACCTCAAACTCTTGGGCTCAAGTCATTCTCTTGCCTCAGCCTCCCAAGTAGCTAGGACTACAGACACCCACCACAATGCCTGGCTATTTTTAGAAACGAGGTCTCACTCTGGCTCAGGCTGGTCTCAAACCTGTGAGCTCAGGCAATCCACCCTCAGCCTCAGCCTCCCAGAGTGCTAGGATTATAGGCATGAGCCACCGCTCTCAGCCTAAATATGTAGTTTTTTGTTTTATTTCATTTCATTTCATTTTTGAGATGGAGTCTCACTCCATTGCCCAGGCTAGAGTACCATGGCATTAGCCTCACTCAAAGCAACCTCCAACTCCTAGGTTGTAGTGATCCTCCTGCCTCAGCCTCCCCTCACCCAGCCTTATACGTAGTTTTTAATAAGTAATATTATTGTGTGAGCACTAACTGTGTGCCAGATATTAAGTTCAGTACTTTACACAAATTACCTCATTTAATTCCCATAATTACATAATGTGGGAGATAGGTACAGGAATTATTATACTCATCTTATAGAAAAGAAACAGAACTCATAAAGGTTAAAGAATAACTTGTTTGTGGCTGGGCATGGTGGCTCACACCTGTAATCCTAGCACTCTGGGAGGCCAAAGTGGGTGGATTGCTTGAGCTCAAGTGTTCCAGACCAGCCTGAGGAAGAGTGAGACCCCGTCTCTACTAAAAATAGAAGAAAACTAGCCAGGCATTATTGTTCACTCCTGTAGTACCAGCTACTTGGGAAACTGAGGCAAGAGGATCTCTTGAGCCTAAGACATTGAGGTTGCTGTGAGCTATGATGATGCCATGGCACTATACCCAGGGCAACAGAGTGAGACTCTGTCTCAAAGAAAAAAAAAAAAGAAGAAGAACTTGTTTACAGTACCAAGGCTAATAAACGATATGGTAGATTTGAACCCAAGTTTTGGGACTCCAGAGTATGAGCCTTTGACCACCATGCTATGACTCCTCTTGAAAAAAAAAAATTAAACTCCATACAGTTCTAAGCTATTGGTAATATTATGGGAACTTTCCCACTCTGAGGTGGAGCTTCCTAAAACTGCAGAGAACCATTTCTATGGCTGAAGAAGGAGCCCAATCAAAATGGCTTTAATTTCATTCTGGGTGCTTCTTTCACATCCTGGTTTGTTTTACTATCTAGACATTCATTAATCGAGAGATTTATTTCCATAAGCATTAGCACCATGTTCACAAACAGAAAGTAAGAATCGGAAGGGGCAGAAGTGGTAGAGAAAGTACGTGCTGCGGGTCGGAAGTGCACGTGGAAGCCAGGCCTGGGCAAGAGGGTGCATGGGTGCAAGTGGCCTTGCTGATGGCTTTGCTGGTGCCATGTGCGAGCACAGCCTCTAACGGGGCTCTGCTCTTTGTCATGAAACATCTCTGCCTGCATCCTTGGTGCACAGACCCTTATCTTACCAGGAACATCCTGGAGCGTTTTCTCAGACTCAAAAAAATTCCACCCAGTCTTCTTTTTGGTGCCTGTGTGTGGCCGTGGAGGGTTACTTGTTTTGCCTTACAAGGCATTTGTAACAAGCGGTTCATGCATGCTGCTGTGGTTGCTGATCTTCCTCCTCCTTCTCTTCCTCCTTCCCCCTTCTTTCTCCTCAAGATCATCATTGTTGTCCTAAGCAGCAGAGTTAACTTGCCTAAAAACTTACTACCTTGCTGGGAAATGCGCTATACACATTATGTGCATTTTTCTATTTATTTGCTCTTTCATCCACTTAAAGACAATTTGCTGAACATTACTTACCAAACGCTTTGCTAGACGCGGGCAGTCAGGCGGACTGGTATACTTTCTGTTAGTCTAATGGAGGTACAATGGGGAATCTATGATTACAAACTGGGGGAAGTTCTCTAAAGGAAGAATATGTGGAACTGTGAAAAGTAAATGGTACTATCGTATTTAATGTCTCAACAGTCCTGTGAAGTTCATAAGTGCTATCATCCCCATTTTTCAGGGTAGGAAAATGAAGTGTGGAGAGGTTAAGTGACTCATTCAAAGTCACACGGCTAGTAAGTAGGCTGAGTAGAAATTCCAATCCATGCTGGTTAGATTCCAAAACTCAGGCCTTAAACTGCTATACTTAATTGCCTCCCGTGTGTGTGAAGTGCATCTATAGCCATTAATTCTAGCCCTATACATTTGGGTTCCGGCTTTGTCTCAAATGTGTGGAGCTGCAATTGTTTCCAATTAGTTGTGGCTGTGGTTTGGTGCGTTCATTCAAAGAGAGTGTGCACGCAAAGCAGAGGTCACGTGCTAGGCCTTGTGGATGTGCACAACGCATAAATAATAATGGCGTTCCAAAAAAGCTGGGATTCATTGGAGTCACCACATTTGTTTCCCATTAGCGTCTGCTACTCAAATACAAACAGTAAAGCATGTGTTTACATTGCTGCGGACATGGAAAGCCAGGCCCCCAAAGCATTCCTTGCAGGTTATACAAAGCTGAGCATCTAAATAGTTCAAAATCAGTTTTATAAGCCCAGCTTAATGGCTTTAAAATATAACCTGGATTCCAGATATTAAAAAATGCCTAGAGAAGGTATTTGAGTGGCCAAAAGAGATAAAACCAGCTAAATCCTCAAAATATGTACCAAGCCCCATATTTGCAGTATCCATTTTGTTGCTTATCCTTTATTTTTTTAAATGTGGAAGAGCTTAAAGTCAAGAAAACTCTTAGCCGTGTAGCAGTAGTAATGGAATGTTTCAGTCTATCTTAACCAGCTGTCAGAAGTTTTTCAAAACAGACCCATTCCTGATGAGATGTTTTGGTTATTTAAGACACAGTGGATGGCTAGACTGGGAAGACAAGCAGGAGGCCTCCAATGCTGTTCAATATGCCTGGGCCTTATCTCCCACTCCTGGGCCTCCCACCCAGTAGTGAAGGGCTTTCCCACCAAGTTATACCTAACACCTAGCATCTGAGAAAATGGGATCAAACTAGAAATTACCTGAGCTAAAGGCAGTCGAGATGGAAAAAAGGTAAAGCAAAGGCCTCATTAATTGATGTCTTGCTTAAGACACATGTTTTTCTTGAAGAGTTCTGGCCTTAGGGGCTCAGACATAATTTTGAATGAGATCGCCATCATTTTCTCAATGACTTGGTCAAGTTGTGTCCCCTCTCTGAGTTTTAGTGTCCTCCCTTAATGTAAGAAATGAGGATGGCTGTCTTCCCTGTTACACAAACTGGTGGAAAGGATTTGAGGATTATGTGAGAGAACATATGTTAAACCCCAGCACAGTGCGTGGCTGGTACAGTTCATATCTTTGCAATCAAGATAGTCTAAGAGGCACGTTATTTATACCATATAGACAGATCAAGAGTTGCTACTTTCACTGGTCTAATTTCAGCATATTTGATCCCTCTAAGAACAAGTATGTCCTTTGATCTTTGTTCTTCTGTCAACCAAGCACAAAAAGAGCTTTTACCAAATCACATTTCCCCATGCTGCAGTGCCCTTTTGTTATCTTGGTTATGGCTTTAAAAATATGCAATTGCTATATTCTAGAAAGCCTTCTTTTTTCTCTTAAACTGTGCTTCTAATTTTCTTAAGTAATTATTTCAACCTTTTTGTTTCCTTTTATCACACAAGCCTGAGTACCTGTACCAAGGCTAACATTAAATGTTTCCTTTTTAAATCAAAGTCAATCAACTTTATACAGGGGTATTTTTCTTAGCTACAAAGACAAAAAGGTCATGATGTCCATACCTAAGTGAAAAGGAAATAGTCAGATTGCATTTGCTTTTATTTAAAAAAACTTTGATGGGCATGTGCTAAAGATTCCAACATGCACAGTACTTAGGTTGACTCTTGGCCAAAGATAGTTTCTGGGAGTCGGAGTAACACTAGAGTAACCTTTCTTAAAGAGTGGTGTGTGGTGGGTTCACACCTATGGTGCATAATGCAAGGGTACATGTCGGATCTATTAGTATAGAGTATAAATGTCTTAACACAATAGCTAAGTAAGCGAGATGAGGTATATATTAACCAGTGTGATGTAAGCGTTCCTAATTCTATATGAAATCAGCACATTGTACCCCATAAATGCATTAATGTATACATGATCTATGTGTTTATGATTTAATTAAAAAAAAAAAAAGAGTGGTGTGTGGTTCCTTCACTGTAAGAAGTGGGGACAGGCCTAGTTAGGCACATGCCTGTACCACTAGCTACTCAGGAAGATAACTTGAGGCCAGGAGTTAAAAACCAACCTTAGCAACAAATTAGAAATTTTGTCTAAGGGAAAAAAAAAAAAAGACAAAAGCAAGATCTGTGTGCTCCACCCCAGACCTACTAAATCAGAAGCTCTTACAGGTGGCACCTGTGGCTTAGTGTGTAGAGCAACAGCCCCATATACCGAGAGTGGCAGGTTCAAACCTGGCCCCGGCCAAACTGCAACAAAAACATAGCCGAGCGTTGTGGCGGGCGCCTGTAGTCCCTGCTACTCGGGAGTCTGAGGCAAGAGAATCGCCTAAGCACAGGAGTTGGAGGTTGCTGTGAGCTGTGTGACGCTACAGCACTGTACCGAGGGCAATAAAGTGAGACTGTCTCTACAAAAAAAAAAAAAAGAAGAAGAAGCTCTCTGAGTGAGTGGGGCCAGGGAGCCTGAATTTGTTTTTTTTTACTTATGCCTTTATTTTTTAATTTCAAAATCATAACGTGTTTTAATTTTACTACATTTTTTGACCTGAATATTGACAGGGAAATAAATGATTGAATAGTTGTGAAAAGTGTAATATCAATATTAATATTTAAACCATCAGCCAGGCATGGTGGTATGTACCCATAGGCTTAGCTGCTCAGGAAGCTGAGGCCAGGGGATCACATAAGCCCAGGAATTTGAGGCTGCAATGAGCTATATTTATGTTGTTATACTCCAGCCTGGGCAACAGAGCCAGATCCCATCTCCACCAGAAAAAAAAAAGTAAGGCATCCTCATTGTACCCCGAAATACCTATTTCTCTTAGGCATCTGGAGAATTATTATTGCATATTGAATTGCTGGTTATTTAAAATGATATTACTTCTACAATACGTATTTTTTTTTGAGACAGAGTCTCACTATGTTGCCCCGGTAGAATGCCTTGGCGTCATAGCTCCTAGCAACCTCAAACTCTTGGGCTCAAGTGATTCTCTTGCCTCAGGCTCCCTTGTAGCTGGGACTACAGGCGCCCACCACAATGCCCAGATATTTTTTGTTGCAGTTGTCATTGTTGTTTAGCTGGCCCAGGCCAGGTTAGAACCCACCAGCCCCAGTACATGTGGCTGGCACCCTAACCGTTGAGCTACCGGCACTAAGCCTATAAAATAAAATTATCTTAGATATTTTTCCTATAGAATCTTTCCACTTTTTTATTTAAATTTTTAAAACTTTCTTTCCTTTTTTTAGTTGACACATAATAATTTTACATATTTATGGGATAGAAAGTACTATTTAGATACATGTGTATAATGATCAAATCAGGGTAATTAGCATATCCATCATGTGAAGTATTTATCATTTGTGTTGTGAACATTCAAAGCCCTCTCTTCTAGCTTTTTGAAAATATACAATAAAGTGTTGTTAACTATGTTCACCTTACAGTGTTGTAGAAGGCTAGAACTTATTCTTGCTATGTAGGTGTAATTGTATCTGTTGGCCAACTTCTCTGTTCTCCCCTCACCCTACTCTTCCCAGCCTCTAATAACTACAATTCTATTTGTATGAGCTCAGTTTTTCTTAGCTCTCACATATGACGAGAACATGAGGTAATTATCTTTCTATGTCTTACTTATTTCACTTAATATCTTACATGCTCATCCATCTTGCCTCAAACGTCAGATTTCATTCTTTATTATGACTGAATTATATTCCATTGTGTATACATACCACATTTTCTTTATCCATTCATCTGTTGGTGGACATGTAGGTTGATTCCATATCTTGGCTGCTGTGAATAATGCTGCAGTGAATCTCTTTTGATATATTGATTTCCTTTCCTTTGGATAAATATCCAGCAATGGGATTGGGGGATTATATGGTAGTTCTATTTTTAGTTGTTTGAAAAATCTTCATACTGTTTTCCATAGTGGCTGAAGAAATTTAAATTCCCACCAACAGTGTGTAAGAGTTTAAGGAGCCTAATTTTTTTTTTTTTTTTTGAGACAGAGCCTCAAGCTGTCACCCTGGATAGAGTGCCGTGGCATCACAGCTCACAGCAACTTCCAATTCCTGGGCTCAAGCGAGTCTCCTGCCTCCACCTCCCAAGTAGCTGGGACTACAGGC
>CAUYRH010130045.1:0-13586 GCA_963574655.1 Perodicticus potto | reverse complement strand
ATAAATGTTAATAAGTAAAATCTCATCATGTTGAGTGTTACCCTTAACAAATATGAAGTGACAATCCTTATCTTTCCTTACTTTTGTGGGTTTAAAGCCTATTGTATCTACGAGTAAAATTGCAACACCTGCTTTTTTCTGTTTTCCATTTGCCTGGAATATAGATGACCATCCCTTCACCTTGAGTCTCAATTTATCTTTTAAGGTAAGATGAGATTCTTGTATGCAGCAGATATCTGGCCTGAGTTTTTGTATCCAGTCAGCCAACCTGTGCCTCTTAATAGGACAGTTTAACTCCTTCACATTAATTGAGAATATTAATAAGCCTGGTAGTATTTTGGGTGTCAAATTTTTCGAAAGTCCAGTGGATGTTTTGAATCTTTTCAGCACTGTGGAAATTGGGTTTTGGTCAAGAATTTCAGAGTGAGTTTACTTTGGTGATAGAGCATTGTGCTGGTCATTATGAAGGATGGGTCTGAGGATATCCTGAAGAGCTGGTTTGGTTATGGCAAATTTCTTCAACATGTGTATGTCATTAAAGTATTTAACTTCTCCATCATAAATGAAACTCAGTTTAGCCGAATACAGGATACTGGGCTGAAAGTTGTTTTGTTTTAGGAGATTGAAGGTCGATGACCATCCTCTTCTGGCTTCATAAGTTTCAGCAGAAAGATCTGCAGTCATCCTAATATTCTTCCCCTTGTAGGTTATGATTTTCTTACATCTGGCTGCTTCCAGGATTTTCTCTTTCATATTTACTTTGGCAAAGTTAATTACAATGTGTCTAAAAGACACTTTATGTGGCTTGAGTCCCTATTTGGCTAGAGTTCTGAAACTGTCTGCTATCAGAATTTCAGTATCTCTTGCCATGCTTGGGAAGTTCTCCTCAATTAACTCTTGGAGTAGAGTAGCTGTGCCTTTAAGGCCATCTTTCTTCTTCAGGGATTCCTATGAGGCTAATGTTTGCTCTTTTGGTGTGGTCCCACAATTCTCTTAGGGAATGAGCCATTTTTTGCTCTCCACTTCTCTTCCTCTTTGAGCATTTGGGAGCATTCAAAAGTTTTGTCTTCAGTGTCAGAGATCCTTTCTTCTGCCTGCACCGTTCTGTTACAGAGGGATTCAACTGTATTTCTCAGATCTTAGAGGGCTGCAAGTTCTTGCTTCAATGTGTCAAAATCTTTGGTGATTTTGTCTTTGAATTCATTGAATTCTTGAGACAACTTTTGAATTGCTCCTTGAATTTCTAATTCCATCTTTACCTCCATTCTGTTAATCTTACTTGCAATCTAAATTCTGAATTCGATTTCTGACTTCTCAGCCATTTGTTTATGAATGGGATCTTCTGTTGTATCTCCTTTGTCATTCCTTGGAGGAGTTGATCTACTCTGATTATTCATGTTCATGTTGTCAGAGTTTTTCCACTGATTCCGCCTAATGATTATTTTTCACCATTTGGCTAGAGAAGCTGGCAAGGTGAAATTGAATTGAAGGTTCCTGGAGTTGTAATTAACCAGTCCTTTACCAAAGAACTATGATTGGTGATTGCAGCTTTTCCCTCAGAGCTTTACAAAGGTCCCATTCAGAGCTATTACCTGAAACTTTGGGCACCTGCTTGGTGTGGTGGGGCTAGATGGCACTGACCAGTATTCAGCTAGTCTCTGCCCAATCCTAGTGAATCAGTGGCTTTGGGCTGAAATCTCAGCTGTGGAGATATATAAGCAACTAAGACATCCGGACAACTGGAAGGGGAGAATCCCTCACTCCCACAACAACACAACCAGGGTATAACCTTGGTGGGTCCCTGGGTGATTGGCCAGGAGATCCAAGCCAATTGTCCTGGTAGACACAAACACTGATCAGGTGGGAGAATTCAAAAGGACTTCAGCATCTAGGCAGTGGGGGTCCACTGGCAGGTCAATTTGACCCAGTGGGAGGGACCATGGAGCTGCCACCACTGTCAGGGGCTGCGCTGCCACTGTTGGGAGTGGTGCTGCTGATCTGGTATAGTGCTGTGTGCAGGTTGTAGGAGCCAGTGAGGAGCTGGAGGGCATTGCTGCCAGCAGCAAGGGTGACAGGAACCAGGGGAACCAGAGGGCGGAGCTACTGACCTCCAGCCCAGACTCCAGGAGCAGGGTGGAGTTGCCAGCCCTGGGGGCCTCAGGAGTTGCAGGAGCCTTTTGGGAGTCTCTGACCATAAGCCTTGGGTCACAGGGTCTGGGCAGGAGTCACTGGCCTTGGAGCCAAAGGGCGGAGTTGCTGGCCCCCATTTGAAGGGGCAGGGTGGGAGTCGCCTCCACGGCTGCCGGTTGCAGAAGCCCAGCAGGGAGCCAAGCCGCCCACCACAGGCTGCCAAACTGGGGAGCTGGTGGGCCATGGGCCCAGATGGTCGCTAGCGTGGGACCTGAGCTATGTTCTTTCCAACTCGTGCAAGTCTCTCTCCCCTTGTGACTGACCACATCTATTAAAGTTATAGTTTCAGTGCAACTGTCCCACAGCTCATGAGGTGCTCCGCCCTAGCAAAAATCTGACAAATGCTCTGGATTTTGCAGTGGGTAGTCTTCCAGACTGCCAGGAGTAGGGGGAGGGGTGGATTGGGAGTTCAGGAAGGTAAGGAGAATATTAGATCAACCTTTGGCCCAGGCAAGAGACTGCCTGGGCTTGCAGTGGTATCTCTCTGTGGAGGGAGTCCCGGCCCTCAGTCGTTCTCTCCCCTTTGCTGAAACAAAATGTCCTCTATTCTCCACTTGCCTCAAGCTACTCTCCTGGGGGTTGGGGGTGGAGGGGAAAGATTCTCATCCTCTTTGGGATGGGTTTTGTACTTGAAATTTGTTTCCTTGGAGTCCCAGCTTGTCGCAGCAGGGGTGATGCAGACTTAACAATCCTCTCTCTCAGCTCAGCTCCCGATCTTCTGCTTTTTGAGGGTTATATCTGGCCATTATTTCTCCCGCTGGATGGGAGCCTGTGCTAAAAGCTGGCTTCAGTTGGCCATCTTGCCTCCCTCCCCCTCACCATCATCTCTTATGCTGTCGTCTTTGTTTCTACATAACAGTTCTTTAATTAATTAATTAATTAATTTTGAGACAGATTCTCACTTTTCGCCCTCAGTAGAGTGCCGTGGCCTCACAGCTCACAGCAACCTCAAACTCTTGGGCTCAAACAATTCTCTTGCCTCAGCCTCCTGAGTAAATTGGACTTACAGGCACCTGCTACAATGCCCGGTTATTTTTTGGTTGCAGGTCATTGTTGTTTAGCAGGCCTGGGCCAGGTTCAAACTCACCTGTCTTGGTGTGTGTGGCTGGTGCCCTAACCACTGAGCTATGGGTGCTGAGCCAAGAATTCTTTATTTTTTATTCATCTCTTGGTTGGCTCCATGTCTTCATCAAGTAGTTTGCTCAAGAAGGGTCAGGTAGTCCCCCATGTTTTCTGTACTGTCTGTCACCATACGTTAAATGACAACTTGGCTGGGCATAAATTTCGGTGGGTCATGCTTTCTTTCCCCTGAACTTGGCCTTTCTTTCCTGTCTTCTGGAATCTTTTTGGACCAGTGTTTTCCTCCATGACTACTTTTTTTTTTTTCCTGAGTCAGAACTGCAGTTTTCAAAGAATCTACCTGAGTTCTGTGCCTTTTCATTGACTGAACATGAGAGAATTATTACTGGGAAGACCCCCCCCACAGCTATGGTGCTGTGATGTTAACCAGGGTATTTCAGGAGTCTTCATCATGTATCTCTGCTTTTCCTCCTAGAGATAATCGATGACCTTGCCAACCTAGTGGAGAACACAGATGAAAAACTTCGCACGGAAACCAGGCGCGTGACCATCGTGGACAGGAAGTCAGCCTCTTGTGGTAAGAGGATTTAAACTCTGCTTTGAGTTTCCCGTGTTTGGCTAATGACTGCAGGGGTTTGGTGGCCTCCTAATACAGGCAGTGCCATTTGATGAAGCATTGAAATTGCTAAAAGATACTTAAATCTTGTTAAAATAAAAACATTGTGTGCATTTCAGAGGGCATATGAAGAAGAAACCTTTCTGTATATTTACATGGCTTAATGATTTGGAAAACTGTATAACATTCTGCAGGTTAGCGGGTTTGAAAGGCAGAAAGGCAATCTCATTTGCTTCTGTGCCTTTTTTTTTTTTTTTTTAACCACAAGCTTAATCATTGATCCTTGAGAGACAAAGCAGTTAAGAGCCTAGTTCTGAAGTCTGACTGAGTTCTGATCCTGTATTTGGTGATGTTTGTCAAGTTACTTCAACACTTGATGCTTCCTATGTAAAAGGGAGATCCATATGCTAAGATAAGAATCATGGGAAGTGCTTGCTGAAAATTCTGATTGCCGGGCCCTCCTCTAGCAACTCTGATTGAGTAGGTCTAGGACAGAGTTCATTATGTAACAAGTAAACTGGACAATACTGATGCAGGCGCTTGTTATTCAGAAATTCTGACGCAGGTTTGTGTGGAGTTTGTATACTGCTGGGGTGCGATGCCTTGCCCCAAGGTAAGTGCTATTAAGCGGTAGTAACAGCAGGAGAACACACAACCACAGTGTTTGTTACTTGGTGCTTCATTTCACAAAGTTGCACTACCTAAGATCTTTATTCAGACAGAATTATAACAGCAATAAATGGCTAGTGATCCAGGCACACACTTTAACTTTTATACCCTTTTAGTAGGAAAATGTAGATTTCCCCAATCTGCCCAGTTTTAGAACCTCTTTCAAGGTCCCTGGATATATGTATCCTGAGATATCGTACAGTCAGTGCTTGTATTTGCTGATTAAAAGAGAATCTAGAACAACAATGTGAGAGAAGTTGGGCAGATAATAGACCCAAGAAGCTCAGAGAAAGTGGAACCCTTTAGGCCTACTTATGACCCTTTGACCTTTTATTACCACCCATCCTGCCCTCCCCAGCCCACCATCAGATGTCAACCCGCTCTACACATCTCCTCAATTCTGTTTTACCAGTTTTTTCACGTGACTCCTGTGCATGAGGGCTTTGTTCTCAATGCTAGATCTTAAAACTTTTTTTTGTTTGTTTGTTTTTGGAGACAGAGTCTTACTTTGTCACCCAGGCTAAAGTGCCATGGCCTAAGCCTAGGTCATAGCAACCTCAAACTCCCGGGCTCAAGTGATCTTCTTGCTTCAGCCTTTCCAGGAGCTGGACCAGAGGTGCACACCCCCACATTTGGCTAATTTTTTTCTATTTTTAGTAGAGACAGAGTCTCACTCTTGCTGAGGCTTGTCTTGAACTTCTGAGCTCAAGCAGTCCTCCCATCTTGACCTCCCAGAGTGCTAGGATTATGGGGTAAGCCACCACACCTGGCCTGGATCCTAAAACTTTGACGACTTGAGATGTGCTTTCACTCCCAGCTCTCTCTTTTACTACATAAGCCTTAGTGTCTGTGCTGTAAGAAAATGGATAAGCTGGGTGTCCAAATTCCATTGTATAAATTAAGTGACGTGGCTAGCTCTGACCGCTTTCTCTGGCTTTCCACATTTATGTGAGAGGTGCCACAATGTGGCCGGAGTGGACTCTGGAGCCTATACGTGCACCCAAGCTCCACCACTCGCCAACTGTATGACTTTGGAAAAGTCTCAGCTCCCCTTTGCCTTGGTTTTTCCATCTTTGAAATGGGAATAATAATTGTATAGACCTCGGAAGATTGTTTTGTTGTGAGGAATACATGATTGATGAACGAGATGTATATATCTCACTTAGAACAGCCTGTGGTACATTGAATGCAGTGAGCAAGCATTAGCATTGTCATTGTGTCTAAACTAAGAAGAGCCTTCACAATTAAGTGACAGCTTTCCTGAGGTCTTTTTTATTTTACAATGTCACCTAGCATTTAGTATTTATACCCCCAAATATCCATAGTATCTTTGAAGCTGGACTCTTAAGTGTTTAATTTTTTGAAAGTAGAAGATATTCATAGACATCTAGCATTACTAAAATACATATTTTAGAACTTGTGTTTTAAAATAAGTTAGCTATAAATTTATCTCATGCCCCATTTATATTTTTTAAGAGAAATGGCTTTATTTTTTGTATTTGAGACTTGTTTTCTATATTATTACAGGGGTATCAATATTTAGGGCCATTTATATTTAATTACGTGTGTGTATATATAATTTGTAAAAGATTTATATGCAATGATTCTGAAGGGAGAAGGACAGCAAGCAGCCAACAGTATTAAATAGATACTGAAAAAAGAATTGTCTTTATTCTGTTAATGAAAATATTTTAGAATTGTTTCTCTTATCCCTTCAATTCATTTCTAATATTTATTTAACAGTTCCATAGTATTATAGGTCAACAACCAAATAACTGTACTCATATAATTTGTATAATTTCTAATGCCCAATATCTTTAAGGGAACATTTTCTACATTTTTATTTTATAAAGGGAATTTGCAGGTACATATGCATTTGTTGACAGACAGTGCTGGTTTTGCATGCTGAGGAAGGTTAAGCATGTGATTTCTAAAGCTGTAGAAAGGTCAGACTTGTATGTATTTAAGACGTTCAGTGATTTCCTTCTACGTCTTTAACTTATTAAAATGAAACCTATAGGCCAGACATGTGGCTCACACCTGTAATCCTAGCACTCTGGGAGGCCGAGGTGGGAGGATTTGCTTGAGGTCAGCCTGAGCAAGAGCAAGATTCCCATCTCTAAAAAAATAGAAAAATTAGACGGGCGTGGTGGTGTGGACCTGTAGTTCCAAATACTCAGGAGGCTGAGACAGGAGAATTGCTTGAACCCTGGAGTTTGAGGTTGAAGTGACCTATTATCACTCCAGAAGAAGACCCTGTCTCAAAATAAATAAAAATAAATAAATATAATAATTAAAGCCTATCAATATAAAGCACATTATAGAATTTACTGAGTAGGTTTAGCAGCCTTTGACAAAATTAGCCCAACTTTATTTTTTAATTTGTATTATGGCAAAGTATGTATAGCATAAAAGGTACCATTTTGACTATTTTAATCTGTGTAGTTTAGTGGCATTAAGAACATTTTCATTATTGTTCAACCATTACCACCATCCATCTCCAGAATTTTTAATATCCCAAACTGAACTTTATCCTAGACAATAACTTTGCATTCCTTCCTCTCCCACCCCCCGCCCCACATCCCTGGTAATCACAGTTCTACTTTCTGTCTCTAAGAATGTGATTATTGTAGGTGCCTCTTTGGGATCAGGCCATATGAGGTGGCTCACACCTGTAAGCCTAGTGCTCTGGGAGGCTGAGGTGGGAAGGATCACTTGAGCTCGGGAATTTGAGACCAGCCCGAGCAAGAACAAGAAGACAAGACACAGTCTATACTAAAAACAGAAAAAGCTAGCTGGGCATGGTGGCAGGAGCCTTTATCTCAGCTCCTCAGGAGGCTGAGGGGAGGATCGGTTGAACCCAAGAGTTTGAGGTTGCTGTGAGCTATGACACAGGGTAACAGAGTGAGACTCTGTCTCCAAAAAAAAAAAAAAGTGGGATCATATCATGTTTACCCTTTGTATCTGGCTTGTTTTCCTTAATGTCTTGCAGGTTTATTCATGTCATAGCCTGTATCAGAATTATATGCTTTTTTTGAGGCTGAATAATATTCTATTGTATGTATACATATACCATGTTTCATACATCCACTTCTGTCGCTGAACAGGAGTTCTTTCCACCATTCTGCTGTTGTGAATAATGCCACTATAAACATTGGAGTACAAACATCTGTTTAAGTCCTGCCTTTTTGTGTATATACCCAGAAGTGGAATTGCTGGATAAAATAGGAGTTAGAGGTTTGAATTTTTAAGTAACCATGATACTAGTTTAACATTTTGTTTTGCTTCTAACTTCTAAACTCTAAGGTACTTCCCAGTATTTTCATTTACATTTTTTTTTTTAATCTGACAAAGCCTATTTGCAGACAAGGGGACTATTTGCAGAAGTTGGGGACTTTTGTAGACCTAGAAGGGCAAGCTAGGGTGATGGAAATTAAGGCCCTTTGCCTTCCCAATTAGGACGTGTAATGGGAGACCCTTCTGACATTTAACTGGGACCTCAAAGACCTTTATAGTAAAAGCAAACCAGAACTAAACTTGCCTTTGGGGATTATAGTGGCCTTGGCTCCAAGCAGAATAGGAGAAGAAAAAGAAAGGGGGAAAAATACAGTTTGTGGAAAGTTGTAGTCACAGAAAGGCCCTCATGTGAATTTGCACTTGGGGCATACATACTCAGGGTGAGCCAGGAACCATCAAACCTTGAATTTGGTTTGAGGAATATTCACCTGTTACAGCTTCAGGGGGCCTGGCAAAAACAAAGGAAATGCCTTTCTCAGGGAAAATGTATGTATATCCTGGTCTCTAGGAATCAGCCAAAAATAAATTTCCAAGGGCAATGACCAGCGCACAAAGATAACTCAGCATACATGGGACCAGCACAAGAGGAGCAAGGAGCAGTCGACCACGGTCACCAGTCCGCACAAACTTGCAGTATTAGCATTTTCAAGCATGGATTATAAATTTCATTATGCTTTTTAAAGAAATAAATGACAAGCTTGAAAGCATCTTGTGAGAAGAGGAAACTGTAAAAGATAACATGGGGAATTTAATAAGGAAACAAATAAAATAACAAATAACAGAAACTCAAAGCTTAATGGCTACAGGGGGTACCAGTGGAAGAGAGACTCAAAATGGGGACAGATCAGGAAAAAGTAAGCCAGAGTCCCTTTCTATAAATGTTAGCATTTTGAAGAGGATATCCAAATGCCATGGAGTTAAATTGCAGTCTTAATCAGAAAGTATTTGAGGGACAGAGAGCTACTCCAAGAGCCTCAGGACATAGCAGAACGTTAATCAACTGCTCTTCTCTCCTGCAAGGCTGAATTGATCATTTTGGGTGTAAACACGTACACAAACATAATGAAACTGCAAGCGAGGTGTGTTTTAACTGATGTGGGGTAGAGTGGGAATTAAGCAGCTCATTCAAGTGTAACTCGATTACTGTTCCCATGGCACTCTATTACTGTTTATCCAGGAGGACCCGAGTGAAGTGTGGAAGGCAGCCGGGACATCATCAGTGTACACAAAGGAGTGCAAAAATAGGTTGTGAACCATGAAATGGCTTTTTGTTTCGCTACCCTCAGCATATCTTCTTTGATGAGCTGATGTATCAGCCATAAATGCTTGAGCAATAAGGGCGTTTCTAGTTATAAATACAGGCCAAACTGCAGTGGGGTCACACAGTAGAAAAGCCTGAGGATAAATTTATTTGTTCAGTTCTTTTTTTTTGTTGTTGTTGTTGTTGTTGTTGTGGATTCATTGAGGGTACCAGAAACCATGTTACACTGATTGCATTTGTTGGGTAAAGTCCCTCTTACAATCGTGTTTTGCCCCCAAAAGGTGTGGCACACACCAAGACCCCACCCCCTTCGCTCCTTCCCTCTCTCTGCTCTTCCTTTCCCCACCCCTCCCTCATTCTTTCTCTCTCTGCTCTCCCCTTCCCTTACCCCCACTGTGTCATTAATTGTCCTCATATCAAAATAGAGTACATGGCATTCATGCTTCTCCATTCTTGTTTTTTTTTTGAATTTTTAATTATTTTTATTGTTGGGGATTCCTTGAGGGTATAAGAAACCAGGTTACACTGATTGCATTTGTTAGGTAAAGTCCCTCTTACAATCGTGTTTTGCCCCCCAAAATGTTTGTTCAGTTCTTAACAAGGGATTCAAGCTCCTCTTTGTGAACCTTTCACTCAGGAGCCTGAGCTTTAAAATTTTTTACTGTGATCTCTGTGTAGTTTTTCTTCCCTTTTCTTCCCTCAACCCCACCTCAAGGATAACATCCATAGAAAACAGTATTGGTTTTTGCTAGTTTCTAAACACAAATGAGACTGGTATTTTCCACTGGTACCTCCATATTTTCAGATCTGTTACTTGTATTAAGGACATTTACATAAAAGTCTTCGTAATTGCAGTTTAAATATTCAGTGTGCCTGGTCCTCATTAAAATTCGAAATAGAGCCTTGTCTGAGTCTGATGGAGGGAGTCAATTGTGAAAGACCTGGCTGAGAACTCTGGATAAGTTGGGTGGAGGGACGGTCTGGCTCTCAGCATATTGGCTATTATGTAATGTCGCCTAAGCATATTTCTTGTGATGTTGGCAGCATTTCAGCGATGTGGTTAGAAATCAGCCCTACTAACTATGTGTTAATACTATGTTAACCCAGAATCACCGGATTTGCCTTCAGCTCAAGTGCCATCAGAATGCCATTGTCATGGGGACATGGAGCAGGAAAGTGGTTAAGCCTAGTGCAGTGCAGTGTGGGTGCAGCCTCAGGCAGGCCTGGGGCAAGATTTGGGCTCTGCCACTTACAGTCTGGGTAGCCGGGAAAGCTGCTTTCCCTCTCTAGATCATAATTCCCTTTGCCATAAAATGAAAAAAGCAGTTACTGATAGTACACATGGATGTTCTTAGATTAAGTGGGAACAGTTAGGTGGCATGAGGGCCAGCACTAGGGCGTCCTAGAATTAAAGAGTGTAGGTTTAATCTGATTGCTCAGCAAATAAAATTCAGACTCTTACTTCTGTTCCAGGCCCACACAAAAAGGGCCTTTAAGACATATAGTGATGATTTGGGTAAGGTAGGTAGGGATATTTTAGAGCTACGAAGTTAGCATCCTCATTTGGTTAGAAATAGAACTGATTTAAAAAACCCTGAAATTTGGAATTCTGTGGCTGAAGGCCATTATCAACCATGAAATGAGCAGATGCCACCTCTCGTGCACATGCTAATGGTGAAGTCACCTTATCGTAGTAGAGCCCTTCCAGTGGAAAGCGACATGAATTGTGTTTTTTCTAATCTCTCCCCCAACAACAATCAATACACAAGACTTCTGCGACCAAATGTGGCATTTCTCTCCACCAACAAGGAAGCCGTCAGCTCTGCAGCTGTGTGTCCTCCAGTCCAGTTCCACTCAGACGCGCCCTCCCTGGAGGACAGTGTCAGATCCCACAGGCAGGGGCTCAGTCAGTCTCACAAGGCTGCCCCCCACTTCCCAGGCCAATCGCCAGCCCCAGGTTGCCGTGTTTCCGACTAACTGGTTATAAATAGGGGATCCCACGACCCACGGTCTAGAGTAGCTCAGAGAACTCAGGGCGACATTTACTACATGTGTGTGCTGGTTTATTATCAATGTAAAGGATATTATAAAGGATACGGATAAAGAGATGTGCAGGGCAAGATGTGGAGGAAGGGTGGGGAGCTTTCTGCCCTGCCACCCTCCAGGAACCCCCACCGGTGCAGCCATGCAGAAGCTCTCCGTACCCCATTCTGGGGTCGCCTTATGTGGAGACTTCATTGGATAGGCATGATTCATGAAGCATGTGCAACCGTGTAGAAATGATTGGACAAAAAGGTTATGATCCGGTACTGCTAGACTAAGGGGAACCCAGCAAGGCCTTCAGATTCTTCCAGCCCTGTTCTTCCTCCTAGGGATGGGGCAGGAAGCCTTTGGAAATAGGGGTCTCAGGACTTGTAATCGGATAAGGTAGGTTAGAGGGCTTCATTGCAGCCTGCTCTAAGAAAGGGAGGGGAAGATTAGAGTCTATTTTTAGTTTCTAAGTGCTGCCTTGGGGAGAAAAAGGAATAGGCAAAAGGAGAAAGGCAGAAGAAGGTCAGATATTCTGTTTTCTGAGGCCCGGAAGGGGCCTCAACATTATCACAAGTGCGATAGGAGTTAGAGCCAGGAACTGTGGACAAAAACCTCTATTTACACATATCATAATATCACAGCTTTAGACATTCTTTTTTTAATGTTAGCTCTTTTGAACCTTATAAAAGTTTGGTAAGAAACTAGAGTTTTAAATTGTCTAGTTTATATAACAGACCTTAGAGCTACTTTTTCTTTTTTTTTTTGAGACAGAGTCTCACTATGTCACCTTTGGTAGAGTGCTGTGGCATCACAGCTGACAGCAACCTCAAACTCTTGGGATTAAGCGATTCTCTTGCCTCAGCCTCCCAAGTAGCTGGGACTACAGTTGCCAGCCACAACGCCACGTTCTTTTTTTGTTACAGTTGCCATTGATGTTTAGCAGCCCAGGCTGGGTTCGAACTTGCCAGCCTGGGCGTATGTGGCTGGCGCCCTACCCACTGAGCTTTTGCCTCTGGGAACCCTCTAAGTCACAGGCTGCCTGACATGCGCCTGCACACCCTGCATTCCCGATTACACCAGGCGCTCCTCTCCTACACTCCACCCCTACCTTCTGTTAGCTCCAGTTCCGGGCAGTGCCCGTAGCTACTTTTGTCTGTCAGAATTATTTAAAAAATCCTAAGCAGTTAATCCCAAACAAAGAAATAACTATGCAATTTCTTTTGTTTATCTTATTTATCAAGAAGGTTTCTTCTTGGCTATTGTTTCTTTGCTTTTTTCCCCTTAAATTGTTTGTTGAGGTAAGCTAGTTAAGTTCCTCCACCCCCCTTTTCTTTACATGTCTGTCTCTGTACCTCCTATGCCGTCCTTAACTCAGTCTCGATGGAGAAATGCCCTGTCCTCCCCCAGTGCTGTCAGCCTTCAAGGCCATCTTGTCCTCCAGCTTTTCTAGCCATTCATTTTCTTCCTCCTTGCCGGCACCGTTCCTGGGCTTCATGTGTGCCAGGCGCTGGGCTAGGAACTGGAGCTAACAGAAGGTAGGGGTGGAGTGTAGGAGAGGAGCGCCTGGTGTAATCGGGAATGCAGGGTGTGCAGGCGCATGTCAGGCGGCCTGTGACTTAGAGGGTTCCCAGAGGCAAAAGACTGGAGCAGAACTGGGAAGAATAAGTCAAGAAGCTGCTTCTGAGTCTGGCAAAGTAAAAACCCAAAGCAAAACAAGCAGAATGTGTATGCTGTCTTTAGGAAGAAAGAAAGAGAGAGAGAGAGAGAGAGAGAGAGAGAGAATGAGCATGTTTGTTGGAGCCTGAAGAGAGGCGCAGAAGAGGAAAGGTGGTCAGCAGGGGTGACTTGGGACTGCTGGGTGTGGGCAAGGCATGGAGCTGGGAGGCAGAATGAGCAATGTTTTCTTTCTGTGTCTTTTGAATATTTTACAGGAAGCCTGCATTCTTTCTGTAATTTAAAAATGAAGGGAAATCGAGGAAAAGTATTTATGTGCTTTTTATTTTGGTACTTCAAGTCATTTTTTTCTGCAAATAGTTTTTTTTCAAGATTATGATAATACTATATGCTTAAACCCTTATTTTTTAAAATGTCTTATTGTAAGCATATTTTACTTTGTGATCCATACCATTCTACCAAGTAGATATGTCATTATTTTCTTATGGACCTCTGTTTGGGGGCCTTGCTTTATTCCCATATTTTGCCATATGAATAATGCTTCATGGGCGGCGCCTGTGGCTCATTGAGTAGGGCGCCGGCCCCATATACCGAAGGTGGCAGGTTCAAACCCGGCCTCGGCCAAACTGCAAAAACAGAAAAATGGCCGGGCACTGTGGCGGGCACCTGTGGTCCCAGCTACTCGGAGGCTGAGGCAAGAGAATCGCCTAAGCCCAGGAGTTGGAGGTTGCTGTGAGCTGTGTGATGCCACGGCACTCTACCGAGGAT